>JALDNG010000128.1:0-200000 GCA_024349245.1 Neodontobutis hainanensis
GAACAGGCGACCTTGCTGATGAGTTTGTTCATGATGGTGCCTTATGAGAAGTGCTGCAACATGATGACAACCAGGGATGATAAGAGGGTTCTTTTCATTTTGGTTTAGATTTGAGTTAGCGATCGACCACCTACTCGCAAGAGTCCCTTTTTCATCAAAGAAGGGGTCCAAGTTCTTTAAAGGACTGGTTTTGAGGAGTTTTCCTTGTTTTTGTACACACTTTATGTTGTCATTATACACCGCTTGTTGCACTGCTCGAATTATAACATCTTGTGCTTGATTAAACTTAGCTACAGTAAGTCCTGTTTCACAGTAGTTCCAACCTTTGCACTGTTTGGATTTGCGTGAGGATGAACTGAAGTTGTGGATTATATGCAGTAAACGAGGGAGTGCACAGTTGAGTGACTTCCAGGAAGAAAACTTCATAAATCTCTGAGGGCCAAGTTGGTTGGTGCAGGTAGTGGTTTTGAGCGTGGATACCTGCGGTCTGACGTCTGAGTGGGTGCTGGGTTCAACAAGGTCATATGTGCCAGTGGAAAAGTTCTGATTCTGAAGCAAAATGTCTGGGCTGGTGAGCCTATGTGTCTCATTATAGATATAACCTAAAACAACTTTACTGTCTGTATGAAACGTGGTGTTGTCTAGTTCAATGTTTAGTTCATCTGAGATTAGATCTGCAAGCTCTACAGTACAGTGGCACTAGCTCTAATCTTGGGAAACTTGACAGTTTCCTTCTGTGTCCGTAACTCAAAAGATAGGCTACTGCTGCTATGGTCTTAGAGGAGGTGTCAGAGAAAACGCACAATTCTTTCTTTGCAGCAGTTAAAGGTGAGATTTCTGTGTACACTCTCCGTCTTCGTTCTCGATAGTGAGTTCGCGCAGAATAGACTTTCCCTATATAGTGACTGGCGCTACGAAGCCTAGCAGATCATAAAGGCTGTTTATTGTTGATAGAATGCCTCGTCTTGTGAAAAGTTTAGTCTCATCTGATGTCTTAAAAGTGAAACAGTCTTTTTTATGTCCCAAAGAAGTCCGAGACTACGTTGCATGAGCACAGAATCGGGTTCAAAGTCTAATACTTTTAGGTCTTTTGCATGGTCCTGGGATGGAAAAGCTTCCAAGACTTCCAAGACTTCCTTTTTGTTGGTTGTGATTTTGTGCAGTGTCAGGTTTGATATTGCAAGTGTGTCACAGGTTCTTAGCAAAAGAGATACAGCCTTTTCGACAGTAGGTAGGGATTTGAGCCGCCCATCATCTACATAGAAGTCTCTTGTGACAAACTGCTGAATATCTGGATCGCACTCACAGCGCAGAACGGACTGATGCAAGCCATATATAGCGACCACTGGAGAAGGGCTGTTCCCAAAGACATGAACAGGCTTGCGGTACTCATCTGTCATTGGAGAGATTATTGTCACGGAACCACAAGAAGCGTAAGTAGTTCCTGGCCTTCTGGCGAACGTTGAAGCTATAAAACATTTGCTTAATGTCTATAGTAAACACAAATATTTCTTTCTTAAATAGCATGAGGACTCTGAGCAGTGAGTTGTTAAGGTCTGGTCCTGTTAACAAAACGTCATTCAAGGACACGCCTTCATGCTTGGCACTGCTGTCAAAGACTACCCTAATCTACTGGGGTTTTCTTGGATGGTAAACGGCATATAACGGCAAGTACCAACATTCTTCCTCGTCTGCCAAAGGAGGAGCAATTTCTGCATGTCAATTTTTTTATATTTTGTCCTTAAAGTTTATGAAATGCTCTTTCATTTTCTCTTTCCTTTCAAAGTTGTGGACAAGCGACATTAGGTGATTCAGTGCTTGCTGCCTGTTGTTTGGAAGTTTTTGGCGCTCTGACTTGAATGGCAAAGAAGCTGTCCAACTACCATCTTTGTTTTTCATTAGTCCTTCCTCCATTGTTTTTAGAAATACCTTGTCCTGAATGTAGGATGCTATGTAATTGTCAAGTCTGGTTTGTTCGAACACATTACATCCTAAGTGGTTTGGTTCACAAGTGGTGCTGTCACCAAGCTGAGTGCTGACACTGTAAGGGACTTGTATGTCACAATGTTTTTCTTTTACATTGTATACATTTGGGCACGGCTTAAATCTTGTGGAACAACCCTTTACAGTTACATTGGTGAATAGAGTTTTTACTGCTAAAGTTGTGTGGACATCACCTAAACACACGTTTCCTACTATGACCCATCTTAGGTCAAGTGTTTGTGCGTAGGGTGCGTTATGAGGGCCACTTATCTGCTTGCGGACTTTGTGAACTCTTACTATGTCCCATACAAGGAGCATGAGTATCTGAGCATTAGAGTCCATGTCAGGAATGAGATGAGCAACCGACTTAAGGTGACTGTGATGCATGGCTGCACCTGGAGTAGGAATCTCATCCCTGTAATTTGGGATGTTTTTGCATTCAATGAGGCTAGGTCTTTGGATGTGATTTTTGAGAAGGAGTCTACTCTTTTAAAGAGGGCATCTATAATCACCTCAGCTGAGCCATAACATTGTTCAAGTCTATCCCAAATCATCTCCTGACCTGCTGCAGGATTGTTAATGTGTATAGCTCTTATTTATTTTGTGTGCTCAGCAAATTCTTTGCCCAGCCATTTCAACATCAAGTCCATTTCCTCACTAGCAGTCAAGTCCAACCCTCTGATTGCGTTTTTTAAAGAGCCCTTCCACGCTCTGAAGCTCTGAGATTTGTCATTAAACTGTAGAAGCGCATAATAAAGTCACTTATATTACTGTCTCTAAACTCTTGGTAAGGATTGCAATGTGTGGATGCTGACACCTTGTGGGATCAGCTGGTATTGTCAGGTTTAACGGGACAGGAAAAGGCGTTAGCTGAAACATACTGGGAATAGTCGGCATTTGGACGAGAAGCATGTAGAGTCAATTAGTTATTCTTATCCTCTTCACTGGGATGTGATAACTCATTGCTACTGTGTTCCTGTTTGAATTGCATTTTGGTGTCATTGTTTTGTAAAGGCTCTAAAGAATGACTTTTTGCATTGTCCACAAATGAGGCTTGACTTATGACGTAATGTTTTGTGCGCTCGGCTGTTTCGGAAGGAGTAGGGTCACTTTGTGCATCTAACTGTGAGGCGACAGCTGTCTCTAATGCCTCTGCTTATGCCATGGGTGACCCTAAATCCTTTTCCTGCTGTAACAGTTTAATAGATGCTTCAAGTTTAGCTTGTTCAAATTTTCATTTGTCATTTCTTTTTCTGTAAAGTTGAGGCGGGCCTTTGCTGCCTCAGCTTTTGCTCTTGCCTTGGCTGCTGCCGAACTTGTGAAACCAGCTTCAGACCGGATTTTGTAGGATGCTGTTTTGCTGCATTGATCCTTGGAGGAAGGAGCCCCGTTAGATGAGACTTTGCTAGATGAAGCCTTGACGTATGTTGCGTTGCATGGGTTGCTGTCCGATGACGAAGCCTTAGATGAAGCCTTGAAGGATGGAGCTGCTATTTGAGCCGTAGTAGTGGTCAACGTAGATTCACTCTAGTCGTAGAGGGATGACCGCAGAGACTCCAACGTGGATGCCGTTGTTTCACTGTGCCGTCCTGATGCACGTCTGGTGCAATGGCTAGGACTGTCTAAATAACACCTTTCTCATTCTCAAGACTCTGCAGACGAAGTACTTTGTCAGCAGGTTTAATGACATTCAATAGGTTGAAACTATGAAACAGCAAGACACATTAACCATTTCTAAACACCGTAGAGTGTGCTCTAAGTACATCATCTCAACGACCGCACTAATAGCTAATTAGCATGTGACATTCTTTCACATTACGAACAAATAATATTTCTAAACAATATTTCTTTCAGAAAACAAAGTACTTCTTCTTCTTCTTCTTCTTCTTCTTCTTCTTCTTCTTCTTCTACCGCTTATCCGGGGCCGGGTCGCGGGGGCAGCAGTCTAAGCAGAGAAGCCCAGACTTCCCTCTCCCCAGACACTTCCTCCAGCTATTCCGGGGAGATACCGAGGCGTTCCCAGGCCAGCCGAGAGACATAGTCCCTCCAGCGTGTCCTAGGTCTTCCCCGAGGTCTCCTCCCGGTGGGACATGCCCGGAACACCTACCTAGGGAGGTGTCCGGGAGTCATCCGAAACAGATGCAGAGCCACCTCAGCTGGCTCCTCTCGAAGTGAAGGAACAGCGGCTCTACTTTGAGCTCCTCCCGAGTGACCAAGCTCCTCACCCTATCTCTAAGGGAGCGCCCCGCCACTCTGCGGAAAAAGCTAATTTCGGCCGCCTGTATCCGGGATCTTGTTCTTTCGGTCATGACCCAAACTTCATGACCATAGGTGAGAGTAGGAACGTAGATCGACCGGTAAATTGAGCGCTTTGCCTTACAGCTCAGCTCCTTCTTCACCACTACAGACCAGTACATCAACCGCATTACTGCAGAAGCTGCACCGATCCGTCTGTCAATCTCACGCTCCTTCCTTCCCTCACTTGTGAACAAGACCCCGAGATACTTGAACTCCTCCACTTGAGGCAGGAGCTCTCCACCAACCTGGAGGGGGCAAGCCACCCTTTTCCGACTGAGAACCATGGTCTCAGACTTGGAGGTGCTGATCCTCATCCCAGCCGCTTCACACTCGGCTGGAAACCGCCCCAGTGAACATTGAAGGTCCTGACTTGATGGAGCCAACAGGACAACATCATCTGCAAAAAGCAGAGACGAAATCCTGTGGTCCCCAAACCAGACTCCCTCCGGCCCCTTGCTGCGCCTAGAAATCCTGTCCATAAAGATAATGAACAGGACCGGTGACAAAGGGCAGCCCTGCCGAAGTCCAACATTCACCGGGAACAGGTCTGACTTACTGCCGGCAATGCGAACCAAGCTCCTGTTCCGGTCGTACAGGGACCGGATAGCCCTTAACAAAGGGCCCCGGACCCCATACTCCCAGAGCACCCCCCACAGGGCACCACGAGGGACACAGTTGAATGCCTTCTCCAGATCCACAAAGCACATGTGGACTGGTTGGGCAAACTCCCATAAACCCTCCAGCAGCCTGGAGAGGGTATAGAGCTGGTCCAGTGTGCCACGACCGGGACGAAAACCGCATTGTTCCTCCTGGATCTGAGGTTCGACAATCGGCCGCATTCTCCTCTCCAGTACCCTGGCATAGACTTTCCCGGGGAGGCTGAGGAGTGTGATCCCTCTGTAGTTGGAACACACCCTCCGGTCCCCCTTCTAAAAAAGAGGGACCACCACCCCGGTCTGCCAGTCCAGAGGTACTGTCCCCAAACGCCAGGTGATGTTGCAGAGGTGTGTCAGCCAAGACAGACCCACAACATCCAGAGACTTGAGGTACTCAGGGCGTATCTCATCCACCCCCGGTGCCTTGCCACCGAGGAGCTTCCCAACTACCTCAGTGACTTTAGCCTGAGTGATGGACGAGTCCACCTCTGAGCCCTCGGCCTCTGCTTCCTCAGTGGAAGACGTGACTCTGGGGTTGAGGAGATCCTCGAAGTATTCCTTCCACCGTCCAACAATATCCCCCGTTGAGGTCAGCAGATTCCCACCTCCACTGTAAACAGTGTTGTCAGGGCACTGCTTCCCCCTCCTGAGGCGCCGGACGGTTTGCCAGAATTTCTTCGAGGCCGACTGATAGTCTTTTTCCATGGCCTCACCGAACTCCTCCCAGACCCGAGTTTTTGCCTCCACAACCACCCGTGCTGCAGCCCGCTTGGCCTGCCGGTACCTATCAGCTGCCTCAGGAGTCCCACAAGCCAACCAGGCTTGATAGGTCTCCTTCTTCAGCTTGACGGCATCCCTTACTTCCGGTGTCCACCACCGGGTTCGGGGATTGCCGCCACGACAGGCACCAGAGACTTTGCGGCCACAGCTTCGAGTGGCTGCGTCGACAATGGAGGTGGAAAACATGGTTCATTCGGACTCAATGTCTCCAGTCTCCCTCGGAATCTGGTCGAAGCTCTGTCGGAGGTGGGAGTTGAAGATCTCTCTGACAGGGGACTCGGCCAAACTTTCCCAACAGACCCTCACAGTACGTTTGGGTCTGCCAAGTCTGTCCCGCCTTCTCCCCCGCCATCGGATCCAACTCACCACCAGGTGGTGATCAGTTGACAGCTCCGCCCCTCTCTTCACCCGAGTGTCCAAGACATACGGTCGGAGGTCAGATGAAACAACTACAAAGTTGATCATTGACCTCCGGCCTAGGGTGTCCTGGTGCCACGTGCACTGATGGACACCCTTATGCTTGAACATGGTGTTTGTTATGGACAAACTGTTGCTAGCACAGAAGTCCAATAACAGAACACCACTCGGGTTCAGATCAGGGGGGCCGTTCCTCCCAATCACGCCCCTCCAGGTGTCACTGTCGCTACCCATGTTAGCGTTGAAGTCCCCCAGTAGAACGATGGAGTCCCCGGTTGGAGCACTTTCCAGCACCCCTCCCAGAGACTCCAAGAAGGCCGGGTACTCTGCACTGCCATTTGGCCCATAAGCACAAACAACTGTCAGAGACCTATCCCCGACCCAAAGGCGCAGGGAAGTGACCCTCTCGTTCACCGGGGTGAACTCCAACACATGGCGGCTGAGCCGGGGGGCAATGAGCAAACCCACACCGGCCCGCCGCTTCTCACCGAAGGCAACTCCAGAGTAGTGGAGAGTCCAGCCTCTCTCGAGGATTTGGGTTCCAGAGCTCAAGCTGTGCGTGGAGGTGAGCCCGACTATCTCTAGTCGGTATCTCTCAACCTCCCGCATAAGCTCAGGCTCCTTACCTGCCAGCGAGGTGACATTCCATGACAAAGTACAAACTTATATATTTGATACATACCAACGATACAACCTTAAACACATGGCATGTGCAGAACTATTTACACGTAACACGTCGTACTACGTGTTACTTCCTTACAATAAAGTTTTATTCAAAAACAGATGGTCTTCTAAATTTTGGACCTAGAATGACCCCTCGATGGCAGTATAAAAATTTGCTTGTATTAACAACTCACAAAGCAATACTAACTTTACCATAACAGAACAAAAACATTTCAGTGGCTATAATCTGTACATTTACAAATAATATATATTCTGCACACATTTAATATCTTTAATATTAGCAACATACAGAATACTGTAAATGTAAATGTATTGTGAGCTACTAACATTGGCAATTTAAGTGCAGTGCACACAGCTGTGATGGCTCCTTCTCCTTGTTCCCACATTGTTCTTAAGATCTTCTGCATGGCTAGGAATAGAGAATTCCATCTAGTCTCATTGGAGCTGGAGTTTGCATTTTCCTTCTGTTATCTCTGTAGCTGTAGTGGATCTTGTGCTTTTGTTCCATAGGAGCACTTTGAACAAGAGAGATGCTTGTAGACGGTGTTGGCATTAGCTAATGAAACACAGCGATGGTGCTTTGGCAGTTGGTATTTGAGACCATCATCTTCTTCTAATAAGGCTCCTGCTTCAACAAACTCAAGATGTTCAGTGTTTTCTTCCTCTTCCGCTCCTTCACTGTTCTCTCGTTCTGCCACTTCACTTGGTCTTGCCTGTTTAAATGCAATCTGGTTATTATTTTTATCCAGATTTGATGAAATTAGAACCATTATAAGTAGTTGTATGCACAGTCTTGTCACGGATGTTCTTCATTTCCAATTATGCTTTGTCAACTCTGTTTTTTATAGTGCCCCAGGACATTACTACCACATCTGGTTGCAGGGGATTCACAAGTGTTTTTTAAACTGCTGCTGGACAAAACTGAGAGGGTGAAGACCTTGAATAACAAAATTAATTATGACTTCCTCCACACTTTTCTGGAAGACCCTCTTGGTCTGCCACAATTTAAACTGCTTAAATGGGGAGGCTTTCTTTTCAAAGAAGGTAAAGTAAGGCTTCTGTATCTCTCCAGGTGATTTACATGATTTCTCTGGGCTTGACAATGAACATTTAAGACACACACAAAAAAGAAAAGTGGTTAACTTGACTGTGCTTCTCTCTCAAACTAGCTTCATGGGTTCCAAATAAAATTTAAGACAATTAAGTAAAAAATTATTTACATCTGACTTGTCAAAGGCCAGATATTTATCACCAGTTACCAAGTATTACTGAACGTACAAATTTTGAAGCCACTGTCTGTGGACTTTAACATTTTATTATTTTATGTACCTTGTATTAAAATAATTATATTAGTTAATGACCTTGAGCATAAAAGTTTGCAGCATAAATTTTCTAATTTACAGGAACTACAAAGTTCTGTGCAATAGTACTTTTAGGATTATGGTTTTGTCACTATATTTAAAGCTTTTGTGACTTTTGAGTTGTTTTGGAGTTACAGGCTTCGGGGCTGTAAATCGCATAATAGCAAGCTAGTAAAAACTACTAGTAGTTAGCAGTAACTCAAAACTACCATTACAATACGGCAAAAATTATTGCAAATGTTTAAAAATAAAATAAAAATAAAACTACCTGTATAATACCTGTATGTATTTTTTCAGGTTGGACAGTAAATTTTTGAACGCCAGAAGCTCGTGGTTTTTAGGTTGGCACAAAACACACTGCATACGCCATGAATCATTCTGGGAGCCGACAACATTGAACAGTTCTTTTAAGTACGGCTGTGGGTGGCAAATATCACTTCAGAACTTTGTGTCTAAAGTGTTGTTGTTGGCAATATTGCCTGCTTCACCGTCCCCCTCCATGTCGTCGCTGCTAACACTTTCTGTTACAAGTCCACACTCTCACCAGTGATTGTATATACAGTTGTGCTCATAAATTTACATACCCTGGCAGAAATTGTAATTATTTAGCCATTTTTCAGAGATTATAAATGAAATACACAAAGATCTTTTTTTCACACACAGTTAGTCGTTGGGTGAAGCCATTTATTGTCAAACAATTGGGTTTACTCTTTTTAAATCATAATGACAACAGAAACTACACAAATAACATTGATCAAAAGTTACCCTGGTGATTTTGGCCTGCTAACATACACACAAGTTGACACAAACAGGTTTGAATGGATACTAAAGGTAACTATCCTCACTTGTGATCAGTTTGATTGTAATCAGTGTGTGTATAAAAGGTCAGTGAGTTTCTTAGGCTCCTGACAGACTTTTGCATCGCTCATCCAGCGCTGCACTGACGTTTCTGTATTCTGAGTCATGGGGAAAGCAAAATAATTGTCAAAGGATCTGCGGGAAAAGGTAATTGAACTGTATAAAACATGACAGAGATATAAAAAAAAGCATCCAAGGACTTGACAATGCAAGTCAGCAGTGTTAAAATTCTAATTAAGAAATGGAAAATGAGTAATTCTGACATTTAGATTAACAAAAATTTTAGGCACAACTGCCAGGAAAAGTGTCTTGGGATATAAAGAAAAACCCACAAATTACCTCAGCTGAAATACAAGACTCTGAAAAAAAGTGACGTAGCTGTTTCAGGATAAAAGTGGGCTGCTGAAAAAAGCAATTATTACGCAAATGCCACAAAGCATCCCACTTACAATACGCCAAACAGCACTGACACATTTGGAGGGATGAGACCAAAATTTGAACTTTTTGGCAACAACCATAAACATGACATTTGGAGAGGATTCAACAAAGCCTATGATGAAAGGTACACCATTCCTACTGTTTTAAATTTTAGGGATGTGTTAGCTACAAAGGCACAGGAAACTAGGTCAAAATTGATGGCAAGAGGACTGCAGCATGGAAAATTTGCATTCATCAGTCCGGAAGCTGCGCATGTGACATACTTGGACGTTCCAACATGACAACAATCCAAAGCACAAGGCCAAGTCGACCTGTCATTGGCTACAGCAGCATAAAGTGAAGGTTCTGGACTGGCCTCAGTCTCTTGACCTCAATATCATTGAGCCACTCTGGAGAAATCTCAAACGTGCATTTCATGCAAGACAGCCCAAGAATTTACAAGCCTGCATGTAAAATGTAAGGAGTGAAAAGTAAAGATATTTGGCTTTAAAAAGAGACAGTACAGCAACAATACTAAGTACAAATACTTTGTTACCTCCCACATCTTCTTATTAGTGTTTGGAGCAGCTCATGTGGAGTTTACAGGACTGTCACAAAAAGATGATGATTAAGAGGAATAAATAAAAAGAACTGTTTACAATGTATTAGCAAATGATTAATTACATATATCTTTCCATGGCATTTAATAACATTAATAGATTACTTACTAAAGTTCCCCATAATGTGTTAATTAGGCATTCAAGCTATGATGTTAGAAACCAATATGTAATGGCTGTCTTATGAGCTACATAACTAAAATGCCAATTAGCACCGATGAGGTATAATCTATAATCTAGTAATCTACTAATACTATTAAATGTATAGTAATAGCTTATAGATATGTAACACATTGTCTTATTAACACACCTTCTTCTAAAGCATTACTGAGCTTTTTTTTACTCTACAGCTTGACGCAGACAGATCTAAAAGCAGATGAGCAGTGCAGAGGTGCGTATCTAATGCTGAAAGCAATGTGACTGCTCGCTGCTTGATTTTCAGGGCTCTCTCAGGAATTGGGAATGCTAACGGCTAATTAGCATTTGTGATCAAAACGACTCCCCGGGCTCCAATAGAGACTAAATGTAGGCTTCACTTTGGCTTCTGTAGGGGGGCAATAACGCAGGCTCCAATCAAACGTCACCTTTTTTGCAGCTCTTGGTTGTTTGAATCAGGGGATTTAAACGTATACTAAGCTTCAGCAGAGATTGGAACATGTTAGCTGTTTGCGCCTCGGGTTTCCTCAACTTGATTAGACAAACAGCTGAGGCTTGGTTAATACTCACTCTGCATTTGAATTGTTATGTGCTGCTAAAAGATGTGACTAAATGAGACTCTTTATTTGATTTTTGGTTTAGGTTACTGTCAAAAATAATCAGAGACAATAAGAAATTGATTTCCTTACTCAACTTTCTGAAAGGTTATGCAAAATGTCACGGTCTTTCTTTTAAACATGAATAACATATTTAATCAGTTTGTGGACAAAAATACATAATCACTGTTTTTGTCTCTAAGACTAAAGTTAAAGTTTAGATTCTGACATTTAATCAACACATTTATAAGGCAAATAAACGGCCAATCAGTTTAGTTGCTAATCAGGGATAATTTCATACATTTTATATTTGCGCAGAATCCCAAACGATTGGTTGCTGGTTTATTTCTTATGTTATGTGAAGATGAGTTGATGAACAGGAAGCTGACATTAAATTGAGCGAGTATTTCCAGTGAGTTTACAGAATAAGCAGCAGTGATGAAGAGGAGAAACAACGCTTTGAGTTGTGTTTTTGAATAAAACTGTAATCACTTTAAATAAACCCTTCTTTTACTGGATCCACTTCTACAATCAGTACATGAACGCCTGCCTAAAAAAAAACCTCTTTAGAGACTTACAGTTAACAGAAGTGTGTCTGTTATAACAGGTTCTGAGTTTAAATAAAGGCATTTGATTACTTCACATTACAGTATTTTTCCAGCATGAAACTGCACTCAAACTGGTAGGTTAAGGCGGAAAGTGCTCCATGTATCTCTTCTGCTCTTTTTTGGTTTATTTTGAGAAGCTACCAAGTCATGTGATTTTAGCGTTGCAATTTGTGATGGAATTTAAATTTCTCCCAATTGTTGATAACATTTAAAATCAACCGTATAAGAGTTTGTTTGGAAGCTGACCGAGCCCTACTTTTTCAAGGTTTTCATGACAACATGGAAAATGAAAACAATAATAATTCACACAAACTGTATTCTCTGTTTTCAGTCCTGAGCATCGGCGAGGGGGGCTTCTGGGAGGGCAGCGCTCGAGGACAAGTCGGATGGTTTCCAGCGGACTGTGTGGAGGAGATCCCAGCTAAAGCTACAGAGGAGCGCAGCTGTAAGTCTCAGAGCTCATATAACTGAGCAGGATGGGCATGAGATATGCCTGACTAAAGTGCTTCATTCTTCATAAAAAAATGATAAAGTAATACATTGTAAAAATAAATAGAATATTTAAATTAAAAAAACACAAACTGTTAAAAAAGAGGAAAAAAGTGCTAAGTGTCAAAAGCCTTACTGAATGAATTAAGTCTTTAGCATGGATTTAAACAGGAGCAGATCAGTGATACAGCTTGATGGAAAGGTTATTTCACACTCTGGGCCCTGCAAATGGAAAATAACCATAACCCCATTGTTTGGACCTACATCATGGGACAGATGCTGACATGCAGAGCGCAGAGCCCTGCTGCGCCAATAAACACTTAAAATTTCACATAAATAAGTAGGTGCAAGGCAATGTATTGCTTTGAAAACAAACAACAAAAGTTCTGCTTTTGTGTGTTAGTAAGGTGAACAGCAGCATTTTGTACAAGTTGGAGGAAAGAAAAGCAAGACTGATTGATATCGGCATACAGTGCAAGACCATTATTATTTAAAAAGCATTGCATATTCAGTCTGAAACAACAGGGAGTTTGGAAAAGAAGTCAATAGGTGTGTGCAGCAGGTTGGAGAAAAGTGTCAGGTGTGATAAAAGAGAACCAGCAAGAATGAAAGGAAAGGTTTTTAGGACGGTGGTGACAAGGCCAGAAATGTTGTATGGTTTGAAGCCAGTTGCTTTGAGGAAAAGACAGGAGGAAGCGGTAGAGGGAGCAGAGCTGAAGATGTTGAAGTTCTCTTTGGAAGTGACAAGGATGGATAGGATCAGGAGTGAGTCCATCAGAGGGACAGCTCAGGCCAGATGTTTTGGAGACAAAGTGGTTGAGGGCAGGTTGAGATGGTTTGGACATGTTCAGAGGAGGGACAATGAATATATCGGTAAAAGGATGCTGAGGATAAAGCTGCCAGGCAGGAGGCCAAGAGGAAGACCAAAGAGGATGTTTATATACAGAAGGGGAAATTAAGTTGAGTTGGGGTGAGAGAAAAGAATGCAGGGGATAGGGACAGATGGAGGCCCCAAATGAGAATAAGAAGATTCTATATTCCTAGGATGAAGAGAATAAATTATACAAAATTAGGATGACAAATTATGTTTTTAATGAGTATGCAAGAAATTATATGGTAACAATTTAACTTCCAATATAAAGCATTAGTTGAGTATTTATAACAACTTAATAAATCCTTAATTAATAATTTACAAAGCATCAATCCAACATTAACAATTGATATTACGTCATAAACATTGTTAGAAATGTTTTAGTTTTAACAATAAACCCACATATAACATATTAATATATAATATAATATAATATATATTTATATATAATACAATATTCCAGTGTATATAAATAGTTCATCCATCCATCTTCTTTCACTTTTTCGGGCCGGGACGTGGGGGCAGCAGTCTAAGCAGTGACACCTAGACTTCCCACTCCCTAAAAACTTCCTCCAGCTCTCCTGGGGTAATACCAAGGTGTTCCAAGACCAGCCGATATATAGTACATAGTCCCTCCTCCTTGTTCTAGGTCTTCCTACTTCTGGTGGGACATGCCCGGAACACCTCCTCAGGGAGGCATCCAAAACTGAGCTCCTCCCAAGTGACTAAGCTCCTCACCCTATGAGCAAGCCCACACCCCAGGCAACTCTAGAGTAGTGGAGAGTCTAGCGAGTCTAAGAAATATTTTATTAAATAATTGTTAATCACCCATCTATTAATGCTTAACTACTGTTTTATTGTGTGTTATTCGAAAGGGTTATTCACTGACTCCATATTTGTCTAAATATTATTGTGCATAGATTCATTAAAAATATGCCTTATCTAGTTCAGTCTCTATTGGGGCCCTTTCTTGAACCTCCTATTTAGGTCCCCACAATCTTATGGAATTATTACATTTCTGTACATTTTTGAGATACACTTTTCCACATAAACATATACTGCCCCTCATATTTTTTATAAGCTTACATGTATTTGACAATGTGTAAGCCTTGCTTGCTCCAAATGACATAAAAAAAAAAATTGAAGTGGGACTGGTTTTTGTATTAGCCTGTCAGTTTCTCCGAGCAAATGCTTCCTGCTCTGACTCCCAAAGCAGAACAGGGACACGTGGCCCCAACGTTCAATGCATGTGTCTCTGCATGTTCCTGTTTGTTTCTGTGTATTTCTGTGTGTCGGTCCGTCTGTCTAAACTCTGGTCCGTGTCCCTCTGGGCTGTGGTGCACTCGTAAGCGCTCAGGCGTCCTGTTAACTCAGCTGTGCTCTGATGTCCTCTGAGTACAGTCTCGTGAACATATCACGCCACACTACAATCTCCACTTTACCTCAGCATTGTATTAGCTCCAACGAGCTACTGCTCTGAAACAGTTTAAGGCATGTTTTAAAAAAAAAAAAACAATATAGGCCTATGAAAAGTAAATGTTTATTTTAATCACTTTACAAAATACAAAGTAAACAAATAAAAAAACGATTTAATCTAATATAATGGTGTGCACAGACTTTTTGTGTTAATCCCCGAAAAACTCAATGATGCTAAGATCCTCTGTGAGAAGAAGAATTACTTGCTCTTCTTTACACTGTAATGTTTTAGTGACATTGTCTCTATATTTGGGATCAGTCACTTTGAATAAAAATTTTACATTTTTTGGCCTTCACAGTTTTTTAAAGTGCATCTGTAAACAATCCATTTTGTTTAAGAGTCTAGCCCCTTTAATGCTGACTTTTACTGTGGGAAAGTCCTGTTTTTCTTATGTTTCATCCCTTAATTGGTTAAAATAAAGAAGTCCAGACCTGAGTGACTTCAGTGTTGCGTACACAGCAAACTCAACAGTGTTAAATTTAACGCCAGTAAATTTAACGTCTCTCTTTGTTGACTGAGTGACATCAACAGAGAGGAGATGGTGACACAGGGAATTTTTTATTATTTCATGTATTTATTTATTTATTTAAATTTTTGTGAGGATAAATCCCTTGAGATGAATCATCTCATTTTGAGGGGGTCCTCTGTTTGCACAGGTAACTGCAGTGCCATTATACTGTATACAGGATACAACATAAAAATTAACATTTCAAATAAAAGTAACTTACACAAATGTTCACACTTTCACCACACACAACACTCACAAGCTCTCATTACCTCCCTCCATCAAAATTCAGTTACAAAAATAAGAGTAAATCTAAAAAACATTATTTTACAAACAATACAAATAATCAAAAGCAAAGACAAACATTTTGCAAATGAGATAGAAGAGCAATTCTGTATATCTGAAAAGAAGTTATGGATTGGATAGAGGCAGGAAGGCTATTACAATCATTGGGGGCCTTAAAATGAAAAGCAAATTTCCCAAGTTCTTTTTTGACTCTAGGAACTGTAAAAAAAGGATATTCAGTGTGGCGTAAATTATATGAAGAGCTAAAAGGTACAAGATACTGTTTAAGTTACATGGGATAACAAAAATGAATACTTTTAAAAATGAATTGGAGCCAGTGATATTGCCTTCTGGCTGAAAGTTTGAGCCAGGACAGCTGTGCAGACATTTCACAGTGATGTGTTCTATAAGGGCAACGGAGAATGAACCGGCATAAACTGTTGTAGACAACACCAAGTGAGTGAAGGAAGGAGGCTGTAGAGTTTTGATATACAATGTCTGCATAATCTAAGATGGGAAGTAATAACTGAGAAACTATTCTCTTCCTAACATGAAAATTAAAACAACTATTTGACTGATATAAGATTTTTAACCTGTAATTGAGTTTGTTTGTGATTGTACATGTGTTTTAAATGAAAGATGAGAGTCAATCCAGTTTCCGAGGTATTTAAATGTCTCAACAGACTCAAGGGGGACTTATCTAAGAAACTCAGGTTTAGGTTAGTGCTAGAAGCTGATTTAAATTTTCTCTGAAGCAGCATGGAGTATGATTTAGTTTTGTTAATGAGTAGTTTGTGGGACAGTAACCACCGCTGCATTTAGACTCACTGTTCCTGCATGGATGCATCAGTCCACGTGTTACACGGTTCACCTGTGTCATTGTGCTGTGGACACAGTAAAACAGTTTCACTTACATTTGTTACATTTACCTCCATACATTTGTTTATAAAATTCCCACCGAAAGTCTTGGGTATATACATGTTCACATAATGCCTGTACAGTGGGGGCTGTAGAAGCCAGAAGGCCTACAACAGCCAAGTGCTGTGTATGTTTTTTGTGAATAAAGATAATAATTGCACTGCATGTCAAATGTCTTCTAACCCATCTTAATGGCCCTTTACGTTTATAGTGAAACATGGCAGCTCTCTATAAAACATTTACAGTGTACAGTGACCCGGCAGTCTCTCTCTTCCTTGCTGTGCATCGTCTGTTGGCTTATTTCAAGTCTGACCCGAGGCATTGGCACATGGAGTTTCTTTACACTGTGCCACATATCAACTGCCTTCAGGTCTGCTCTAATGTGGGCCAATCAGAAAACAGGAGCACAGTATGGAGCTGCTACAAGACGGTGAATGGTATCCACAGCCAAAGCAGCATTCACACGCAATGAGGAAAAACTGGAAATTTTGTTTTCCAGTTGGTCTGGAAATAATGTGAAATGTCCTTATGTCAATGTCTGTAACATTTGTGTTTGGTATATGCCTTTAAAAACCTTAATGTGGGTTTAAGGCTTGTGTTTTGACCCTCTGAGGCTGCTGTAATTTGAGTTTTGACTCTATAACGCTCCTGTATATTTAGAGTTTTGCCCCTCTAAATCAGGGGTGCTCACACTTTTTCAGCATGCGAGCTACTTATATAATGACAAAGTCAAAATGATCTACCCACTACAAAAATGCAAAACATATAACTATGTACATTTATTGTCATTACCTGAGTTCACTTTGATGACTTGCACTGAATCGAATCAGCCAGGGATGCATAGTCCGGACAGTAGCTGCAGACAGATGAGGCAAACGCACTTTGAAAATGTCATTGTGAAAAAAGTCCTCCCCCCATTCTGTATGAAAGCGATAAGTTTTACTCCAGCTCCCCAACTCATTTTTATACCCTTTCTTAAGTTTAAGGGGAAAAAAACGAGGTCTGAAAATTGGAGGTAACTCGCTAAAGCTTGTTGTTTTTGCTGCACTTAGTGCCGTTGTTTGTGAATGTGCAGTGACCTGCAATCCACCAGTACTACCTTGCGATCGACTGGTAGATCGCAATCTATGTATTGAGCACCCCTGCTCTAAAGGGTGCTGTAGATTTGTTTTTGACCATCTGAGGCTGCTGTATTTTACATTTTGACCCTCTAAAGTTGTTGTAGTTTGGGTTTTGACCCTCTGAGGCTGCTGTAGTTTGAGTTTTGACCCTCTAAAGTTGCTGTAGTTTGAGTTTTGACCCTCTGAGGCTTCTGTAGTTAGAATTTTGACCTTCTGAGGCTGCTGTAGTTTGAGTTTTGGCCCTCTCAAGGTGCTGTAGTTTGAGTTTTGACCCTCTGAAGCTTCTGTAGTTTGAATTTTGACCCGCTGAGGCTGCTGTAGTTTGAGTTTTGGCCCTCTCAAGGTGCTGTAGTTTGAGTTTTGACCCTCTGAGGCTGCTGTAGTTTGAGTTTAAATGTGCTGAGGCATCATATTATAAAAAATATGGAATAAAATTATACGTTTTTAGAACATGCTGAAACTGAAAATAAAAACTGCTTTACAGTCTTTGAATCCTTTTCTGAATGTGGGGTTTAAAAAACAGATAATTTATTAATTATTTTTCTACCGCTTAGTACCCTTAGGGGTATCGGGTGACTGGAGCCTATCCTAGCAGCTTTGGGCCTTAGACAGGGTACAACCTGGACAGTGGACAGATAGTCACAGGGCTAACATTTAGAGACAGACAGTGACAGACAACTATTCACTCTCACATTTATTCACTAGGGACATCCACAGTAACATGGGAGGACATGCAGACTCCTCACAGAAAGACTGTGAGGACCTGTGGGGCCACGCTGTAAGGCAGGAGTGCTAGCCACGTGTCTCCAAAAAACAGACAATCAATTAAAATGGCCTGATATACTGTAAATATGATACAAACACAATCTGATCTATTGATCCAAAGATGAAGAAGAAATAAGACAGAAAGCGGTGCAGTAACTTAATCAGCTCACTAGTCCCTATAATCTCTCATAGGACTGCACTATTATTTTATTTTTTTCTGTCTTTGAAAACCAAAACACAAAAAGTCTGCTTTAGAAAATGTTAAAGTCATGTCTTCTGTTCATCTAGGACACGAGAAATGACGGTAAGAATACACATACAGCAGAGAAATGCATCTTTTATTGAAACAGAGCTGTAGGGGTCCTGCAAACAGTCCTACACAATCAGCGTCTGCAATGTAAATATTTAAAAATTTCACTTATATTTTGCTTCATACAACTGAAACTGAAACACAAACGATCAGGATTCCCTTCTGGTGCTAGTGTACTGTAACAAGAGCAGTTGTCTGGTTACAAGCTGAGACAGTAGCTTGACTTAACTGTGGATGCAGTCTAAACATAGAGATTGTAAACCAGTGTTTATGCTCAGCACCATATGTTCAATAATCCTCATTACAGAAGGTCACTGCTTTATCAGAGCCACCACTAATGCCATCCCTCTGAGTGAAGCAGCGTGATTCTGTTGACCCAGTCCTGACGTATGAAAGACCATTACCTTAAAATATACATAATTACATTTTATTATAATCCTAGAATTAGGCATATACATTACGGCAGAGTTTGTGATTTACCAGCCATTTACAGTGAACTTTTGATCAGGGTCATTTGGGTAGTTTCTGTTTTCATTATGATTAAAAAAAAACTAAACACAGTTGTCTGACAATAAATGGCTTCACCCAACCACTAACTATGAGTGAAAAAAAGTTTTTTGTTTTATCATTCATATTCTCTGAGAAATGGCCAAAAATGTCCCCCCTTTTTAAACCTATATATCTTTGGGGAAAATTGGGGTTATTTCAGCCCCTGAGACCAAAGGGCCGAGTCGGAGCATATGATTATGAACTTGTAATGTGCCAAGGTATAGACAAACAAAAAATAATTGTGAAAAAAAGGCAGCATCCCCCTGAGAGGTTGGTCTGGCTCCTGGCCTATAGTATGTGTCCTACTCTTGTGGTGTGGCCCTGGCTGCATTAAAGCCAGTGCAGTGTTAAAATATCACTCCAGCCAAAAGAAAGAGCATTTCTCCTCAGGCTTTTGCAAAACACATCCTACGAGCTGTTAAGCTTTAATCTGGTACAAGCATCTCTGCTTCAGCTTCATGTACACTGTACGCTGCCCTAATGAAATAAAAAAAAAACAAAAAAAAAAACAACTGACACTACTCAAAGTATATTTGCTTCTCAACAGTTAATAAAAACACAGCATTAACTGTTAAATTTATGGGAACCACAACTATTCACACAATATGGTCCTGGACTTTGTTCTAGTAAACTAAAGTAAACAATTTACTTTCTGAACTGTTCTTAACTACAAGTGTACACCAAAAAACACCATTCGCTCTTTATTCTTGTTTTATTGACGTGACACACAAAGATTAACTTACGCTTTGAGAGCGCTTGAGACCCATTCAATAAATATACTCTAGATGTAGATAAATGATTCAGTATTGTCTTAGGGCTCTTCTTTTTAGAGCACTGCAGATGGCTACTTTTGTCAAACATATGAAGACAACATGACTTGTATTTCCCCCTGGGGGCAGTACGTTTGGAGTAAACTGGAGTAAAATAGATGAAAGAAATTAAAGGCAAGTTACAGTAACTGTTGTGCTTTATAAGTAATTTTTATACAGAAGAGGTAACCTTTAAAAAAACAGTTTTACACCTAGCTACAACTTAGCAAAGAAAGGAATACTTAGTTTTGCCCACAAGACAGTCGCTCAGTGAAACAAGCAGTGGCTCAGTGGTAGAGCGGCCGGAAGGTAGTAGGTTCGATTCCCGCTCTCCCCACAGTTCATACTGTCGTTGTGTCCTTGGGCAAGACACTTAACCCACCTTGCCTCCAGTGTCCGTAGCACTGGTGTATGAATGTGTGTGACTGTGGAGCCCCAGGAGTGGATGTGTGTGAATGGGGTGAGTGGAAGCACGATGTAAAGCGCTTTGGGTGCCCGAGAAGGGTGCAGGAAGCGCTATATAAATGCATGCCATTTACCATTTATATTTTTATTCAGGCTATGTTGAGAATTATTATTATAATTTATAGAATGGAAAAAGGTTTGCTGAATTTTCTCAGTTCTTTTAAAGCACCATTACCTATTTTTTTTTTTCTGTATTGGTCCCAACACACCCTAAATAGCATCTTAACAACCTTTCCTGCTTTTCTTTTATCTACAAAGTCAAACTGGACCAATTTGCTACTACAAAAATCACCATTGGCCAAAATGGCTGGTATGTTCTGAACTTTCCCCATGTATTAAAATCCTTAAAGTTAAAGCCTTGATGACTTTTTACGTGTTGTTGTTTTCACCAATGATTCCTATTGCACTATACTGAACAGTTGATTCAATAAAATGGTGTAAGTTAAATAATACGTGTCTTTTAATTACATTTTTTGATTACAACAAATACAACAAAAACAACAAATCTTTGGCTCGCCCCAACACACTTAAAACCAAGCATGGAATTGTCTTTATAACAAATGGATGCGCTTGTCCATGCACTCACTCCCATCACACTGAGCAGACAACCTGTTCTCAAATGTTCTCTAAGCTGTGAGGAGAATGCAATACGCAGTACAAATGAATGTATGCTAAACTTAATGAAAATGAAAATGAGTAAATTCAACATCTTTCTTTGGTGTACTGTTAAGGAAGTAGTTATTTTAATTTTGTAAATAGATTCAAATTATGTAGGCATATTAAATCAATATGACAAAAAAACATCACAAAATAGTTTTTTTTTCAGTCATAGTGTCATATAGGACCATTGCCTCTCAGAAATCAGGATTACACATTTTATAATTTACAATGAGGCTTAAGAGAAGTGCAGGTAACACACTGAATGTCTGCTGTCTACTGGTTTGAAATGGCAGAAACATACTACAGACGTCCAAACACATTTGTTATCTTGGAACAGTGCAGATGGCCGTGACTGGCCTCGCTCACGAGGCCTGCTCATTGACAGATTGAGGCTAATTGTGAAGCTTATTCATTGGACCACATATTTATAACTCTGAGATGATTGTTCTGGTGTCGTTAGGCTGGATTAGCAGTACAGTATAACTATTTCTGTGGTCTGTCGGTTTATGATTGTGAACTCTAATGCTCTATTTTGTACATTCTTCAAGATTGTCTTTGACATCTTTGCAAACCTATTTAGTTGAAAAATTATTTGGCTTTTAATAAATAATATAACATGTAATGCCCCCTAAAAACCCAATTAATAAAAGTAATTTTGAGTTTTGAACTACTGCATGCTATAATTTGTGTTTTGACTCTCTGAGGCAGCTGTAGTTTGAGTTGTGACCCTTGAGGCTGCTGTAGTTTGCATTTTGAACCTCTGAGGCTGCTGTAGTTTGCATTTTGAACCTCTGAGGCTGCTGTAGTTTGCATTTTGAACCTCTGAGGCTGCTGTAGTTTACATTTTGACCCTTTGAGGCTGCTGTAGTGTGGGTTTTCTTGTTTAATTTCTTGCTAAAAACTATTTTTTTTCCAAAAAGCTTGCATAGTAACAATTCCCACATGCTTTTTTGAGTATGAAAGACAGTACAGTAAATCCACTACGCACTGCTTGGCAACAGCAAGCTGGTTACTATGGCGACAGATCTTTCCAGAGTGTGTTTGTAATTACATACATGAGCATAGACCGACCATTCACTGGTGCAATAAAGACACTGTTCATTTGCGTTTGGTGTAACCAGACTATGAGACAGCCTGCTCCAATCAGAGTTATTTTTAGGTCTTATTTTTAACTCCTCCCTCTAGAGATATAAGCTCAGCTCTTTTACCAGTTGATCTCAGAACTGTCAAAGTCTCTTGGAAAAGAGATGAAACGTTTTCACCTTGAAAACTCTGTCCACATGCCTTTGCTTTAACCTTTTCTTCAGGATGACCTGGATGACTGAGAACCTTCACAGACATGTAACCAGGTGTTTATCCTGTGTGTGTGCTTTCTCTCATCATCTCTGCACAACTTTAGTCCCTCCAAAGTTATTACATTTATTGTGATTGTCCAAGTATGAGAAATTTTGTCTTTATATTCGAGCACAGTAATATCATGATAATATTGGTGTTGTCAGGAAATTAAACAGTAATTATGGTTAGCTATGAGGTAATATCCATATAATTGTCAACGTTGTGTAGGTTTGTGTAACCATATAACCACTAGGAACTGATGCAGAGCTGGAAACTACTTAGGAGTGACTGGAGCCTACTACCATAATTACTATAGTATTACTCGTTATTATCATATTATTACAATGCTATTACTATGCTATTACTGCACTGGAATATGGGGGGGTTGAAAAACAAAAAAAAAACTATCTATGCATTTAAAACTTGTTTGCCGTATTCGAAGCTGTTGTGTTCTGTCACCCATTTTCCAGATGGGCCGCAATACCATGAGAGGCCACTGGTTGAACTGGTGACAGAGTAAAGCGGCAGTGCCACATCCAGGTTATAGAATGGATGTAATATGGACAGATTATGATAATTGTTATACATATGTGCTCTTGAGCTATATAAATACTTTAAAACATTGTATGAAGCACAAGTATAAGTGACCTTAATTTTTACACAAATACAGACATATTTGGTAGGAATGTCAGAATTATTTATGACCTTCCCCACCTGAGCCGAACAATTGTGCTTTAATCTGCCAGCCTGACCCGACCCAAACCTGAATGCTTTAAAGGTAGTCCAACTGACGTGTGTAAAAAATATATAATTTTGCAACATGTGTTTATTATTAGCCTACTGTTAAAACTGTGTTATTAATGACTAAGAAAGGTCAGTTTACAGAGTTTAGCTGCACTGTACATAAACAAACTAGAGTCCACAGTTCTAGGATTTAGCATGTTCTTTCTGGCCTCTAGAACACAACCAGCTGAGCTGAAAGCACGCTCACTGAGGCACTAGTGGAAGCACGGTTGCTATGTACTGTGCTGTTTGCCCCGAGCCACCTGCACCTGACATATTTTTTCACATTAACACCCACGACTGCCCCCGACCTGCCTCAACTAGCCTGACCCATGGGTTTAGAGGTTGACACGGTCAAAAGTTCTTGGTAATAAATGTTTTAAACAACATAGATGACAGCATAACACAAAGTTATTTCAAAAAAAGGGTTTCAAAAACATCATTTTCAATGAAAGGGTTCTCTCTTGGTGGACTCTGTTTGTTCTGTCTAAATCAACTTTTGCAATACAAATATCTCAGACTATTTTTGTGGTTTTCCATGTGCAAAATGTTTACATTTTCTTCTGTTGGCTGTTTACTGTGGGTAAAAACACATTTACAACATAGGCCATACTGTGTGTTTTTCTCATTTCTTTGTCAAATTCATCTTAGGGTCTTCTTTAAGCTCAAGAGACATATGTGAGAATTAAATGGAGGAATTGCTGCAACACATTTATGACAGCCGGGACATTATGTGTTTGAGATGTCATAATTAGCCCCAATGTGTCTCATGTGGCTCTGCTTTTTGTTGTAGCAAGAAAAATGAAGTGAACTTCTGAGTGTACACCAATACACTGTGTATACACTGAAAATATGACTAGGGATTTCCTTAAGCACAGTATGTTTGGTTTAAAATAGATCAAATACACTCACTGACAGCACACACATAGTATTCTTATTTTATGTATTGAACAGTAAACATGTCTACAGTTTGTGTTTTTTTTTTTCTTTTCCGCCTTGGTCAATTTCCCTGGTCTTATCCAATCTGACTCTGGACAGAAAATGAGGGAGAAAAAGTGATTTTTGAAAGACATGATTTAAGTCGGATCAGAGGGAGTTCGTGCAAAAGGCTGACAGCTGGTGTGAGAAAGAGTATGGGAGAAGGTACCAAACCGAGGGGTGGAGGGGGCTCTGCTCCTGACTACAGGAACTCACTGCAAGAACTTCAACCTCCTCAGCCATCTTCGTCCTTTCTGTGAGGAGTCTGCATGTCCTGTGTTACCGTGGGTTCTCTCCGGGTACTCCGGTTCCTCCCACCGCCCAAACACATGCATGTACAGGTTTAATTGGCAACTCTAAAGTGTCTCTAGTGAATGAATGTGAGAGTGAATGGTTGTCTGTCACTGTCTGTCTCTATTTGTCTCGACTAACTGGCCACTGTCCAGGGTGCTGGGATAGGCTCCAGTCACCCGCGACCCCTAATCAGAATAAGTGGAGAAATCTACTCACACAATTTAATTTTTTTTTTTACCATTTAGATTTTTGAGACTGATATTTTAAGTTGCATATTCTTTTGTCCTTAATCTATACATAATTACTAGATTATATGTAGGATATTAAAATATATATATTATTTATTAATAGTTTTAATTTATAGTATTAATTTATTAAATAAATATTTATTTACATTTTAAATTATAGGAGACAAATTGTGTCCACCAGCTAGTCACAAATGCTTAGTTTCATCCAAAAACTAGAAGGTTGGGGGTTCGATCCAAGCTCCCGCCCAGTTCCTACTGTAGTTGTGTCATAAGGCACAAAGGCAGAACACAGTATTTGCAGTATAACAGTGAAACTGAGGGAAAGGACTTCTAAGTTTGGATGTGTTATTGTAAAGACGTAATAACAATTCAGACATATTTTATTATGGAAGAAATGGTCACTGATTTGTCCTATGACACTTAATTGGTAAATGTCCTTAAAACCCTATATACTGCCCAATGTCACAGTCAAAATTATGAAGTGGATAATAAATTAATAAAGTTTAATGGCTTAGTTATTTTCTTATTTAGAGAAATAAGACCAAACATTTTGCAGTAAGTGACAATGAGAATGAAACAGAGGCTAATACAAGGGCAGTGCAAAAACTGCGTTTGAAATGATCAGTTAGAACATTCTGGACTGTAGTTATTTAAACAACAATTTCTCAGAAATTATTGAGCCATAAAACTTTTTCACTAAATAAAACAGATTATACGAAGTTTGTTTTTATTCTCATCTCAATTTTGACAAAAAAAAAAGCACATACTGCACTTTGCCTTGAGGTGTGCAGTGATGGACCACCTTACCTATATATTATATATTATATATATATATATATATATATATATATATATATATATATATATATATATATATATGCCCCAATATAGTCCACCTAATGTAGGCTAACAGGAGCCTAAGATGTGCGGCTCTGAAAACGGAATTTTCAGAACTGAAATTAAATTGTAGAACTGAATGTACTGAAACTGAAGGTGAATTTTTAACTAGGGAAAAGCAGTCCAAAAGCAAATTCATTTAATTACAAAAAATATAAATACATTTTCAATTTACCAATGTCTTTGGTTTCAGATTAAGCTTTTTAAAATGCTAAAAAAGCTAGATTTATAAAAAGATGAATATTCAACTTTTGCAATTCAGATTCAGTACGAACACTTCAAATTCAAATACATAATATCAGTTTCAGTTTCTAGTGGCAAAAATATCAGCCCATATTCCCGAGGAACTCAGGCAGCGTCTTTTTAATCACGTTTTTACAGAAAGTCCATTTTATAATCCAGTAGTTTACATTTTATTCATCAGATTCTTTTCATTTGACTCTAGCTTTGATCAATGCTGCACTAAAGTCAGATCATTTTTGGAAAAGGACTGTTTATCACAAGAACAAGACAAGATTTTTTTGAGAAAGTTTTTTAGTGCTTCTCTTTTGATTCTCATTTTGTCCCGAGCAAGGAATCTCTGTTGTCCAATCAACAGACTGCTGTGTTAACCTCACCCGGGTTTGTTCAGAACATGTGGATTTGTACATTCCCTCTTTTTCCAAAATCAATTGAACTTTCTCAGCTCTGTTACTTTCATTCCTGCTGTGAAATCTGTTGAATACAGTTGATGAAAATCTCCTGCAGATGAAATAAACAGATCCAGAGCAGGCTTAAGTCTTAACGGGAACAGCAGGGCAGAGCGGCACTGAGGATTTCATTAACCCTCGTTGTGATGCAACTGGGCTTTTTAGGTCATAGATGAGATCAATGGGAAGTCCGATAGTGCTGATGAATTATCTACTGGGCTCGCATGTCTGAAGGGTCAAAATAACAAATAATTTTATTCTCAGCTGATTTGTCAATATTGCCACCCTCTGCTACTTTGTTCCTACAACCTCTATAATGACTATTGATTTGTGTTTATCATGATAAATCCTTGTTCTGTAATGAAAATAGCCTACATAGATTTTGGAGACTTTCAGGTAATCTTGTGGTGGTTGTCTGTGTTCAAGTACCCTATTAGAGAGTAATACAGGTCATAATCGCTGTTGTATGTTTGTATTGTCTGTCTGTTCGGGGACTGCAGGTGAAAAATAGTATTTTGGCTAATTCTGATGCATTTACAAAAATGTGAATTATTGTACACTACAATAAATTTCCACATGGGACAGCTCTTATTATTATCTTTTTAATTATTATTATTTATTTATTCCTGTGGGAAAACTAGTTGCCGGCAGCTGACACCAGGGGGTGCCTAGCATGTTTTGGTGTCTGTCTAGTGGTCTGTGGGGAAAATCAATGTTCCTGAAAAAAGCACAAGAAGAACATGCCAACTCAGACAGGACCTTTCCAACCCGGGTGGTGAACTTTGGACCTTGTTGCTGTGCATGTAGCAGTGTAATGCATATTTGTTTTATGCAAACTCCATGTTTTTTTTCTTATTCTTCATCGAGTTGCTTTTTAATTTTTATTGTGTAAGTTGCTTGTGTGGTGTGTACACAGTACACAGAGACAGTGGCTTGCCTTTCTATTCTGCTGCTGGTTGGGCATAAATGGGGCACAAGGCTAACTGAGATGAGATATTGGTTGGAGAAATTTCCAGGTATATCCTTGCAAAGAGAATAGTGTGGGATTTGTTCATAGAAGATGTCTGTTCTCTTCAGTGGACATGATGTGTTGGCTTATTTCTCCCATACTCTACATCTGACTCTTTTCAATGTTGTAGTGTAAGCATGTAAGCAAAACTGGATTAAGGTCAGATCTGTAAAACAGTTGATTGTCCTCTATAGTGGACATCCCTTACAATGATATTTTTCATTTTAGAAAACACAAACTGTAAATTGTAAAACCCCTGTGTATTTTCATTTATTTTTCCTATAAAATTCTGTCAGATTTTTTAGATTTCCTTATTTTTAAAAAAATATATATTTATATTTTTTATCATGTTCTCAGGAGCATATGTTGTTTTCTAGGAGTGTGCTGACAATTACCTACTAACATATGAACTTACATAAACATAAAGTATCTCAAAGACACCCTTTTAACTAATACTTTCCCTTTAATATCTGTGTAACATCTTAGCAAACCTTCTTATTAGTGGTGTACCATGATGTCAATATAATTTATTTTTTTTAAAAAGGTAGCAGTCTAGTGTCTTCTCATAAAAAACTATAATTGATGTGAGTGTCTTTCTCTGTTTGGCAGATACTCGAGCAGACCGTGCCGACAGACGGAAGCTCTTCAGACATTACACTGTGGGCTCCTATGACAGCTTTGATGCCTCCAGGTAAAATCTCACACCTGCCTCTTTTCAAACCATGTACAACTCAATACTACATAGTGTAACTGGCAACAGACTGAGGCCAAATCCCAATTCTACCCCTTAAAGGGGTACACCCCTCCATACTGAGATTTTAGAGGACTACATTTGAAACAAAGGGGTAAGATAGTTTCTCCTAATGCAGTGTGTTCACCAGCTCTGCAGCTGTGAGAGAGGTGCAAAAGTAACGAATCTGGTCAAAAAATCTAGATTTTTTAAATTGTGAGAGTCCTTTATGTTCCTTTAATCTTAAACTTGTTTAGGCACTGATCCGTTTTCTCCTTCGGAGGTTTTGTAAAAGTGGCTGTATGCTAACTTTACCATCACATCGACAGGTCACTATCTCGTATTTGCAGAACTATTTGAACTTTTTATTAGCTAATGCACCCATTAGACCCCCTCCAACTGTACCCATTCACAGTCGGAGGGGGTCTCTGACTACTTCATAAAGAGATTTGAACATTTACAGTGTCTGTACAGATGAGGTTAAGAAGTCTCTCTTCAAAGCCTACTCTAACTGCTTTACACTGCACACTTATGGTCACTTCACCTGGCCTACAACAGTATGAGGACTTATTGAAAAGACCAGGATGGCAGTCAGTTGTTACGGCAGAGGTCCTTTCTGGCTGATTTAAGGATTTTAATGTATATATTTATTTGTCGGCTCAATGACTTCAGTAATATAATAACCATGAGCCTGACTAATATTTGACTTAGTGCAACACGTTACCAGTCCCAGCTGTAGAGGCACTGGTACACTGATTTTGTTGTTGTTGTAATTAATATAAAAACGTTGTGCTGTCTTTTATTCTGGACTGTGGCCCTGTCATAAAGTTTGATGATGATGACCCCTGTGCCTGAGCCCAGTTACTTCATGACTGGTGACATGATGGATAATAGACTCCTTTGCCAATATGTTGCACCACTTGTTTATGAGAAGTGCAAAAACAGTCCGCTCTTTGTAAAAGGGTAAAATGGAGACTATAAGCCCAGCGTCATTGCCTTAGAAAGTCATCTGTCACATTTTTGGAACATCCTAGACCATGTTGGTCCTAGAACATCTTTGGCCACCATTGTTTAAACTAGGGTGACCAGATGTCCATTTTCAACATAAATCCTGCATCCCACAAATTGATTCTATGTCCTGCATTTTCACTGGCTGTAGATAATATATGAAAGACCCATGGCTTTATTTGTTGTACAGAAGTAACAAAGTAGAGAAGACCGTCATCTCTAGCGCTCTGGTGCTCCAAATGCTCCACCCGCAATGCAAAGCATGGAACGGGGAAACAGAAGTCGTCTTAATTTGAACAAAACATGAAAAAATACGGATATAAAGACAATTCATTATGGCTCAGGGATAAAGCAGTTTGAGGTGACTTTTTTTTGTGAGCTATATGTCAGAGGAAATTCTCCATTCCCACTGTCGATTAAAACAACATTAGTAAGGTGTCTCACATTCCCTCTTTTTGTCCTACATAAACAGGCATTTTTCCCACATTTGGTTCGTTATGATCTGGTCACCATAGTTTAAACAAACTGTGAGGCAAACAGTTGCATCTATTCTCCATGTACACTGCTCGTAGTGCAAGTGTGCATGCATGAGCAACTGTCCCATTCTGTTGCAAAACTCTTTCAACCGAGCAGTAATCTGTAAATTCAAAGTCTGTAGGCCTTAAAAGATACTTGAAATAACCAGAATGAAAATGGGTTCCGGTTTACATTACAGAGGTGGATAAAAGAAGACAAAGGTATTCTTCTATTAAACACGGTTATGAAAAAGAACATGCAGGGAGTCACTTTTTGGGCGAAAGCTTTAGAAGTCAGTTTGCTGACGTGTGACCCTCAGTGCCTGCTGTAAAACCATGACATAGACTTATCTATGTGTATGTTGATGGGCAGCATTATAAAACATGCAATACGTTTTTTGTGCTAAGTGAAAAGTATTCTCCATTATTAAATCCTTTCTGCATCTCATCCTTTCCTCCATTCTGTACTGTCCAAACCTCTTCAGGACAAGATTCATTAAAGTGAAACACAGATGAGACAGAAGACGTCACTCATGGAGGGTATTGTTAGACGTGCGCCGATCTCATTTAGAGAAGTCAATCAAAGGCAGTGGCTGACGATGCTATGTGAATATAAAAGAGGTTTGATCACAGTCGGCTGTCTGTCCAACAGCGCGGTTGTCCTTCAAATGAGAAGTCTTCTGAGGCTTTGTCCTGACTAATATGGTTAAACAGTTTCGTTTCATCTTGCAACAGCTGGACTCCATCAGTTGCATAGTCTGTACAGAGAGCCTGAGTCATGGTTCTTCCAGGAAAACGACATGGGTCCCTGAAAATGTTATAATATATGAAAAGAAACAGTGAAGATTACTCAAAATCAAGAGGTATTTTGTTGTGTACAAAAATGATACGTGAACACTACAGCACAACAACAATGAGACTCAAAATGATGCTAAGTGACCCCTAACGGGAATGAGTAAAAGGAGATGAATGAATGAAAATAATGCTGCTTTCCACTTAATTCCATTCAAAATGTGTCCAAATTGTGGACTTATGTAGTCTCCTGGAAAAGGTCTGACTCTCCATATTAAGACATGCCTGCAATCGGGAAGTACAGAATTAGTTAATTAAAAAATAATAATAATAAATGAGCCTTCCATAGCGTCAACACTACCGATCATTCATCAAATTTTTTTCAATTTGGGCCATATTCATGTGGGTATATCATTTGAAAAGGACGGTGCAGACATTTTTGCCTGATCCTCTTTTTTGTGTGGAATGGAAAGGAATTGCCAAGCGTAAACCCCTTTTGGATGCAACAAATATGCTTTTGCTATTATATTATATACGTTTTGTATAGAAAAAAGTTATTAAATATTTAAAACAATTAAAAAAATGTAACCTTTTACACACAAATGTGGTACAGATGAAAAACACTAACCTAGTGGATTGGTGCCTGTTCTGTTAAATGCTCTTGTACTTAATGAGAATAATGAAAAGCTCTGCAGAACATTTTATTTTGAAACAGACAAATTAAAATCTTAGTGTTACAGAAGATATTTTTGACAACTGGGAAACCAACAGTAAGAACAACCCCCCTCCTTCACAGCTTATTTTCAGTGAACGCCTCCTAAATCTCATGCACGCGCAATAGAACTCAAGTGTTTGTTTACTACCGGCAGTCACTGTGTCACGTTAGTGGATTAACTATGATGGACTCAACACTTAGAATTGTTTCCATAGTTTTAACATTCGAGTAGCATAACTTAGGATATTTAAAAATGGGAGTGTGCTAAAGATATGAACAGACAGTTTGGTAATGTTACGAGTAATAGTGGGAGTCTAACTCGTTCAACAGTATTCCCACTATTACTCGTAGCATTTACAGTGTCAGAATACAAGTTACTATTTTCACCCAAAAATTAACAAAGGTTACATGGCGACAGATGCATCAGAAGGAAGCCCTTTCTGTGTCTTTCTGTGTCATTCCATCATCAAAAACAGTCTTCAAGACACACTCTGGTTTTATTTAGCGCTTCAACAGTTTTTTTCCTCTTCTCAAATTCTTTACAAGAAGATTTTATTTTGCCACTATCTGCTTCAGGTTGTTTCTCAGACATTTTGTAACTTCTTGTGTGTGCATAATGTAACACACGTAGTAACAGTGATTGACAAGCCAGAGGGCCAGTGGTTGTCGCGATGATTGCACCAACCATTGGCTGATGTTTTTAAGGCCCCACCTCGTTCACAGATAATGTATATTAATATTTTTCATTTTTAGGGTGCACGTGGCAGAGTGGTTAGCACTTCTGCCTTACAGCAAGAAGGTCGTGAGTTCAAAACCCGGCCAACTCGAATATTCTCGGCCGACTCCGGTCTTTCTGTGAGGAGTCTGCATGTCCTCCACGTGTTACCGTGGGTTCTCTCCGGGTACTCCGGCTTCCTCCCACCGTCCAAAGACATGCATGTACAGGTTAATTGGCAACTCTAAACTGTCCCTAGTGAATGAATGTGAGAGTGAATGATTGTCTGTCAATGTTTGTCTCTATATGTTAGCCCTGCGACTAACTGGCCACTGTCCAGGGTGTACCCCGCCTCAGGCCCAAAGCTGCTGGGATAGGCTCCAGCCACCCGCGACCCCTAACGGGACAAAGCGGTAGAAAATGAAAATGAATATTTTTCATTCCAGTGCACCTAATACACAAAATATCCTCTGTACCACCTTTAAGGTCCAGATCTGTCAACACTGATACTCTTCACACCTCACATTTAGAATCTTTTCCAGAGAAAGCTGACATTTCCCAAGCGCTCACTTCGACTTTTTTCTTGAAAGATTCATAATTGTTTTGTTTTTTTTAATGCAGCAGGTGCTTTTTAATTTTACATGAGGCAGAGACTTCTTTGGTAGGTGTGTGTTCCTGGGAATGAGAAAGGTGTCAAAAAGAAAAGCAAACTCTGCACAAAAAAAAAAAAAAAAAAAGTGGAACTGGGTGAACTTGTGTTGATGCTACACTGCTGCAGTCACTAGTGTAAGAGCGATATTTGTTTATGTGTTGGTTTTATTTGTGCTGTAAGAACCTTACCACAGCAACAGGAAATTAAAACACATTTTTTCAAATATAGTTGTTATTCCTACATCTTTTTCCTTTTTTTTTTTTTATCTTCCCACCTTCCTTTGCAAATATTTGTTCGAAAATATTGATGTCTGAAACATTAAAAAGCTGACGGTGTGAGTTTGATGTCCACTTTGACTGAATTCTAATTAAAAAAACATTTTATTCTACCTGACTAATGTGACAAGAAACCCACAGAAACACAACTGCTCACTGAGATTAATGTTATTTACAGACTGATGCATTTTACTTTGGGAATCACTATGGGCCCTGTTTAAAAGAAGCCAGTGTCACTTTTACTGTCGAGCAATTTCCACCAAAAGAGCATAAAAGGGTCTAAATCCATCTCTGTGAGTCCCTAACCCTAACCTTGCACCACTTTTGTTTTCACACAACAGCATTCATTCTGCTCTGTTTTCAAGAGACCGTCCAAGACCGTTAACCTCTGCCACTTGTTGAAAACAATGACACCTCTGATTATCTGTCACAGCCCTCTTTGTGCACTCCACCGAGCACTGACCTATCCAAGCGGCTGCTGTGTCACATTTGGGTTTAATCAAGATTTGATCATCTGCAGCTGTGCACCTCACACTGCGGCCCACTACTGCATTTGTAGGACAGACTAAAAAAATATATCTGGTGAATGAATGTGAGAGTGAATGGTTGCCTGTTAATGTCTGTCCTTAACTGTCAGCCCTGTGACTAAGTGGCCATTGAACCTGGTCTAAGGTAAACAGTTGCTGGGATAGGCGCCAGTCACCTGTGACCCCTAACAGAAATAAGTTGAAATAAAGAAATGAATGAATATTTTTGCATTGCTCAGTCAAGCAAATGAAGTGTCATCCACTGCTTTTCAGTAAAACTACCCGACTATTCTTGGCATGTATGAACACAAATAAAGTGGACATTCCCCAGACTTTATCTGCATGGGTGAACGCACAAATCAGGGAAGAGACTGGTGGAATAACCCTGATTATATCTGGGGAGCATGTGTGTATATTGCTGTAAAGTCTATAAGGACTAGTTAAGGCTCACAACTGAAAGTTGAGCGTTGATTCGAATTGAGCCACAAGCCTAATAAATCCTGTTTGTACTGTAAAATAGGACTAAATTATAAATTTCTTAGATTGAACATAGGGAGACATTTGTATAATGAGTGCTTTTTCATTTAAACCCAGGGTATGCCATTTTATTTAATTATTTCTTTTAATTGAGAAAAACTAAATCATCTGATCACATACTGTAAAAAAAAAATCCTCAGTGGAAAAAAACCTGAATGTAAGACATCATCTAGGCTTTATTATCAAGGATTTTTAGATAAGAATGTTACAGCTTTGATTTGATGTAATGTATTTATATTTTGCGGTATAAAATAAAATCAGGAAAGGTTGTTGTGTTGTTGTTTGGAGTTGAGGTAATGAAGATTTAATTATCCCATTGACAGTCATCACGTCTTCCCAACCTTATTAGAACATAGTGTTAATAATTTGTCAACAGTAATATGGGCAGAGATTGTTGATGCAGCTTGAGACTGAAAACAATTGTTCAGACAACACTCCAAATCTCAGTCTCTCAATCTCAGTAATTAAAGTAAAAACTGTGTCACCAAACCATGTCTCCCATATGTGCAGGAATGCTGGGAAATAACCTTCACTGTCAGCAGTCAGGGCCGCCTCGTTTGCAGTCAGATGGCGTTGCTAAGGAAACCGTTGCTATGGCGGCAGTGGCATCTCTCTTCATTCTGCTGTGTCTTATCCCACGTGTTCGTTCACTTTAATGTAACGTAAACCCAGTACTAGCCCTGAGCCAATGAGGAGCAGCCAGGTCCGAGTTCACGTGGTCTGCCATTTGGAAATGCGAACGGGGCCGTTTTATACACTTTTACCAAATGTCAGTGGCATTATGGGATACACTTAGCACTAGAACAGGCCAGAGGGGTGTTTTTTACCCTCTTTGCTTTTAGAAATTCACAGAACTTACTGTTTATATGAAACTTTGTTATAAAAGGTCTTCAATGATCATAAAGAGCTTTTCAGAAAGAAAGAAAGGATTGAGAAATTAAAATAAGGGCCAGGGGGCATTCAGAAATACGTGGTGATATGTTATGGTTTCCCAGGACAGCTACAGTTTTATTGCCATTAAAAAAGAGCCACTGCACTTTTGTTTTTTCTGTCCCGTCTTAAAGCAACCACTCACTCCCAACAGCAGCCCAGGGACGTCCCTTGCTTTTCTTTCATTAAAAAAAAGTGAAACTGGACCATTTTCCTCCAAAATACTGTATATTACAGCAAACCAAAGTTTAGAGCTTACCTTAAACTTCTGCCATTATTAATCTCTACCTTGTGAAAATCAATCCTGATTTTAACCAGAGCATATCATTTACTTTTCTTGATGGTGGTAGCAAGATTAATATTAGTTCCCCACAGAGAGGTCATGAAGAAAATAAATAAAGTAAATATGACACTAATTCGGCCACTTACTGCCACACAATTAGCACCTTGCTCAAAATCGCGAGGCATGATAGCCAATAAGTTTAATTTGATCCATATTGTCAAATCCTGCCCCGGGCCCCCACAGTCTGTAGAAACGCCTGTGCAGCGGGCTCACATTGCGGAGCAGCTAGACGTCCACAGCCTGCCCCCTCCTCTGCCGCGGCTGCTGCTGAGCAGAGCCCCGTGTTGCTGCTTGTATCTCCGCGGTGTTTGGAGCCTGTCAGCCCCGTCTCCAGGGAAACGGGACTCGGGAGCGCTTACACAAAACGCGGAGGGACGGGGAAAAAAACCTTTAAATCTGTAACTGTCGCTGTCTCCATTTTGGGGTGGATGATTTAGAGGCGATGTGGGGGCCGCCGGGCTGTGGCTGTCGGCGCCGCTGATAGACAGAGTCCGGGCAGAGGAGAGCGGGACAGGGGGTGCTCCTCCTGCTGGTGCTGCTGGTGCTGCTGGTGGGGTGGGGTCGGGCTCGCCCTGCCCTGCCCTGGCCGGACTAGCTCTCCTCCTCCAGCAGCACCATGAACGTGCACTCGAGCAGGGCGTCCGTGGCCATGCTGCGGATGATGGGCTGTGCTAACGGCCGCTCTGCTCGAAATCTCCTCCACAGTGACTGCGTGGTGGACGAGAAGACCGTGGTCCTCCAGAAGAAGGAAAATGAAGGCTTCGGATTCGTGCTACGAGGGGCTAAAGGTAAGAGCAACCTTTTGGACTTTTACCCAAACTCCCAGACTCATGCTTACTCTCACTCTCCACCATTTTTTAAGTTTTTTCATGTGTTGTGCATATTTTATGTTTCATATGTGAAGTTTTTGCGAGAGAAGACGCTAAAGTCATGCTTGAGCCCCTCCAGTCCAGAGAAAGCCTTCACTCTTCAGCTTAATAAGACTATATGACCTACTAAGATAATATGCAGTGCAATCAAGGAACAATGAGATTATTCACGATTAAAGACTGAAAGAGTTCCATTGTCACAGCAAGAAAACATTTTCTCTGCTGCCTACTATAAAATTACTTCTTTGCTGTAACAAATTAAGTTATAAAAAATAAGAATATACATATTTAAGAAGAGGGACTTGTAGAATGCAGCACGCCATGCTGTGTGCGACAGTAAGTGTGCAGCTGTTTGCATGTTCTTCTCATGCTTTCCTCCAGGTACTTGGGTTTCCTCCATCAACATAAAAGAACATACTAGATGCTTTCTAGTGTGACTGCCGACTAGGAATTTCCCCACGGGGATAATAAAGGGATAGTAAAAAATAAACAGTCTGAAAATGTCAGTAAATGTGCAGTCACTTATAGGCCTATTGTGTAGCCTACATATTATGCATTTTGTAATTGTAAACCCTAACAAAGCTCTGTAGTGATCATTCATTTTAGCATAAAGTGACTGCACGTTGACTTTGTAGGGAATAGTTGCACAAAGTTTTTAGATTTTAAGTTGTTTAAAAGTACATTTATGTTTCATATTTTATATAGTTAATTTATATATTAGAGCTTTATGGTTTTGTTAATTTCCTATTGGTTTTATTTTGGTTGTGGTGGGTGGAGCCAGGTGTGGCAGGTGCTGCAGGGCCTCACCTTCTGCAAGCATCAAGCTTAAGCTAAAGCCCTGGGAGCTATAGTGGCTTATTTGGATTTTTTCTCACTACAAGGTTGTATTGCATCCTCATTTCATATTTCTCACTTATATGGATTTAAGTATGAATGCAACAAGAGGCAAATGTACCCTTCATTCAATCATCTACCGCTGAAAAAAAAAACATTCTTATTTTTAATGGCTTCAAACCTAGCCTGATGTATACTCCCCCAGTTCAAGTCCAGACCCTGTGAGAAATGTTGTGGTCTATAAAAAAATTAGGCCTCATTCCATTAAATGTAAAACTTAATGTGTTCAATTTCTAACACACCAGCAATGTCCTAGCAAAAATATAGAAAGTATTGCACACTGAGAAGAAGTGGGTCACCCAAGATTCTATTTGAGTCACTAACAATGGTAAAAAGAATTGACACTGCTAAGATTAATCAAAAGGACATAAACACATGGTGTACATGACTAAAATGCAGTACAGCTGAATGAAAATGAGTGTTTCCCTAACTTTCTGTCAATAATAAGTTCCCACCTTCCTGGTCTGCTTTATTGTAATAGATTTTAATCATTTGTAACATAACTTATTTCTTTTAATTCACATTTAATGATACTTTGTTCATCTACATCATGTCATTTGATGATTCTTAGCATAGTGTCGTCCCTTTTTCTTGACGTTTCCTTGCTTCTGACCTTTCTAAAAGTTACCATATTTCCTTAAATGCCTGTGGTACCACTAACTGGCCCTACCACAGCAAAATGATGCTGTATATTCTAAATGCACAAGAATAGCACAACACCAGTCACTGTAACCGTTCCAGGCCTGCATTGAATTATGATTAAATATAGCCTTAAGTGACTTTATTGTGACCTCCCTCCAAGCTTCGTGCAGAGACACTGTCAGTTCTGGTAAAGGCACGCGCTGTGACGGTCGGCAGAGGCTACGTGCATCCATCAACCCAAACGTGTATTTTGACGTCACTGAGGAGGCGTCGAGAATCCCCCGCTTCTGAGCTGTCTTTTTAATGCTATCCATCATCTACCTGCCACTACGTTGTTGTTGTGAAGCACCGACTCATCTTTGCAGTTGGGTTATATTTCAGGGCCCAAATAAGACTGTCTCTAAAAATAGCCGGCGTGAGCTGCTGCGTCGGTTTCTATGACGATTCTTGCCGTATCATATTCCACGTTTGCATTCCACAACTGTGCGCTTCCATCGGATTGGAGAGGTAAATTTAGTATTGCCGTTTTGTGAAGATGCAGAGATGAAGCAGAGTGAGCCGCTGACATGGAGGCAACAGCCAAGAGGGATTTGGCTCAGAAAGAAAAGAAAAAAATGTTCTAGCCATTTTTGACATACACTGCTATCACTCCGGGGAGCAACCCAGCTGAGCTTACACTGTGCAGGGCAAATACACGCACTTACCACCCGAGACTCAGTCAGGGTTTAGGAAATGACTGTGAGTGTTCAGAAGCAGAATAGAAACAAATGCATATGATAAATACAATTCAGACAATTACCAACTAAGAATAAGTTACATATCACTAAATATCAGAGAAACTATTACAAAATACTGGACTGGCACATTCTGGCTACATAACACCAGGTCAAAATTACTTATGGGTCTACAGCTGCCCAGTGAGGACAAACTGAACAAAGCTGGAAGGCAACAAATGAAGTAAAATTACGTAAAATTAAATAATCACCATAGTAGTATAGAATTGCATACATAAATGTATGCAATTCAAATGTGTTTTGTTTTTAGGGTTGTAGGTTAGGGGCTTAGGTGTTAAGGTTACGAAAGAGGCCAGATTTTCAGTGTTAAGTTTTGTTTCGTTTTCGTCCATTGAAAAAATTATTGTCCTCTACTTTATCTCTGTTCCCAAAATTCAACTCATGCTCACTGGCACCTAATTGTAAATCTTGAACATTATAACTGTACATAGCGACAGTTTCATACAATTGGGAGATACCGCTGCACTAAGCTGTCACAAAAGCTCACGTTGTCTTCTTCACTCTGCAGTTTTTAGGCAGCGTCATCACAATCACAATAGACAAACCCTGGTGAAAGCCCAGGCTCAGGCTCGCTCAAGGCGCCCTCGAGCTCGACCACGACTTATACGAAGTGTCACTTGTCACCACTGGTTTCTCCCGGTCACAATATTTTTTAACCTCCCCAAAAGCGAGACCAAGAGGGCTGGGGTTAGCCACTTAAATGAGACAAAGAAATCAGATTGACTGCATTATGAAGAAATGGTATTAAAATGTCCTTAAGAATGGGATCTTCCATTATTTACTGACATCATACTGTTGATCACAAAAATCGCAAATGCAAAAATCCCAAATCTATACCAATTCAAGCACTCCATTTCATTTCATCTTTTATTTCAAATATTATACAAGGTTTTATTATTTACAATATACAAAAGTCACATTTTGGTTTGGTTTTGTTTCTTGGAAGTTTTGGTTTGGTACATTTTGGTACTTCGGCACACATATCTCTCTTTGCTCGTTATTGTTTTTGACGGGGAATCCAAAATGTTCCCATAGAGAAGGATGTGGGAGGGAAAAGCTGGCTTCTTGTTGAGCACATATAGTTTTTGAAAAATTATAATTATATTGATAAATAAAAAAGCTTAGTATCTTCTTGCATGTAGTCTATCATATTTTAATTTATGTAATGGCATTTGAAATGTCCAAAAGATCTTTGTCAAAAATTTCTTGTGATTGTTCACTGTGCTCCAGAGGAGAGAGCAAACCTGACAGAAAAGAAATGTGCTGAGATGTAGATCTGTAGATAAACAGGGTTTCACCATCTACCTTAGCTTCAGCTGTCACCTCTCCATGTCCACTCTGCCCTGGCAGTGAGCGCCCTGCATCTCCCTGGAGCTGCTTTGCTGTGAGTGAGTCAATTAGAGCAGGAGGATGACTGGATCTGCAGCTGTGAACGCTTTTTAACCTTAGACAAAATGTGTTTATAAAAGTAAACAAGCGCTCGTGGGTGCTCTGCCAAAATGAAAAAAGGTGAACTAATCTTTTCTGTTTTATGTACAAAACCTATGGGATTTTGTGCGCACGAGTGGCCAACAAAATAAACGGATCACTCTCTGAGACAATTCGGTAGTCCCGTTGACACGGCAGTGTGTCAAATTTGTAGGAGAGAAATACCAGCAAAAGCCGCCAACACCACAAATCTTAGGAATCACCTGAAAGCACATCACCCAACAGAGTTCACCGAAGTTTTGAAGTCATCCATAGCCGCTCATACTTCCAGTCAGGTGACAATAACGCAGGCCTTCGGACGGGTAACGAAATATAAACGCGACAGTATTAAATAGCGCACGCAGACCGACAGTGTCATGAGATACATTGCCAAGGAAATGCAGCCTTTTAATACTGTGGAGAAACCAGCATTTAAAGAAATGCTCCACCACTTCAACAAGCAATATGAATTGCCAGGGAAAACATACATTTCCAAAACAGCAATTCCAAATTTATACAGACTAGTGAAGGATGAAATCCTCAAGGATTTGAAAGAAATTTATTTTTATTCAGCCACAACAGACATGTGGTCCAGTGTAAATATGATCCTATACATGAGCCTAACAGTACATTACCTCACAACTGACTGGACACTAGTATCAAAAGGTCTAGAGACAAGATACACACAGAGAACCATACCGCTGATACACTTTCAGAAACTCTTAAGTGCATTTTATCAGATTGGGAATGAGAAAAAAAATTCTGCATAACCACTGATAATGGGGCTAATATTGTGGCTGCAGTGGAAAAACTTGCAAGTGAAAAGGATCGCACAGCACGTGTCCTAGGACTTTGGAGGGATCTGGTGAACATCTTCAGCATGAGCCCTAAAACAGACAATTAATTGTTATAATTGCAATTATTTATTGGACAATTAATTGTCAGCCAAATTCTATAATTGTGACAGCCCTATTGTTACACCCTTAATTACCACACTATTACCACTTGATGCTTTTTTTAGATGTAAAAGATGAGAAGACTTCAATAAATCCATTCATGATACAACGGCCAAATGACGCACACACTCTAAAATTAGAAACAGCATGTTCTATAATTTGGAAATTTGGGGGAAAATGCAGTAAATGAACAAAAATACGCTGTTTTTAGTGTTTATTACTTTTGCTTTGTTGTGTAACTTGAATATATATTGACTTCTGATATTTGGATACCCTTTAAACTTACTAAAGTTAATTGGTAAATGGTCTTTTGTTTCCCCTTTCTTTATCTGACAAATGTCACTCAAATGGACACTCTCTGCCACTCGGCTTATTGTTGACCAGAGTGGAATTATAGCCTTCTACACATTCGGCATCTAAAAGGACATATAGTATAACATGTCCAGTCTGTCGCAGCTTATCATACTTGTAAAACTCATTCTCATTGTTGATAACTCAATTGTCATCCCTATTCATTTTATGTCATTACTCTGCTCTTGTTTGTTTCTGTTCTGGTATTTCTGCATTCATTCATCTCATGTTTTCTTCCTCACTTTGTCCTGCAGCGGATACGCCCATCGAGGAGTTCACCCCAACGCCGGCCTTTCCCGCGCTGCAGTATCTGGAGTCAGTGGACGAGGGGGGAGTTGCCTGGCAGGCGGGGCTCCGGACAGGGGACTTCCTCATTGAGGTAAGAGCTGCTTTATGTCCAAGTAAGTGTTTTATGCTGTGTACTGGAATGCTTGGATAATCTGAAATATATGTTGTGCAGTTTTCCAGCCATGGGAAAATTGCTACATCTTTTGATAATGTGATGATAATACGTAGGTATTATGATGTTCCCTGCTTGAAGTGTCTTTGTACTTTTTCCTCTGTGTCTCCTAATAGCCCTCTTGATGATGTTGTTGAATTTCTTGTTCAATAGCTTATGAGTTTTTTCTCAAAAATATGTGCTATATGCGACTTGGGGCTGTTCCGTATCAAGCATTGTGCTGTGTAAAGTGGGTAATGGTTTGAACGCTAATGTGATAATTTGTTTGGCATTGAAATGTTATTATGTGACATAATACTTTGTTCCAAATCATAATGCTGTCTACTGTATAGACATATAATGAAATCTGAGCATTTGCAGTGGCTAACTGGCTGGTGTTGAGATGTTCTGAAAGGTCAACAGATGAGTTCATTGTGCAAAAAAAGTGTATTAGACTTTACCCATGTTCACCACTTGACACTCACATGGTTGTTTTTTCATGGTGTAATATTCCAACATTTGGTCACAATGGGTGGGCCATGTTATTTAGCTATAATAATGAATGTGTGTTACTTTGTTACTTTTTGGTCTTCAATTGACAGACAAGACAGTAGCTAGACATTAATCAAGGCAGATAGAGAGTGGAGGATGCTGGCTATCATAGAGTGCTAGATTTGTTATAAGACCTGGATATGGTACCACTCTTGGCACTGTCGCCAATTCGACTAGCTTACACTAGCGCTATTAAAGTAAAAAAAAAGTCCCTTCCAGGCCAGAGGATTATCCCTTACTTCAAGACGTTTGGTGCACCCAGTTTTAATCATTCTGACATCACAGGGGGACCTTAATGCACCTGCTCTATGGAAGCCAGAAACATTTTTGCTCTAATTGCCAATGAGGAATAACCTGCCTCTGCCAGATAGAACTGCGCAATGATGTTTACGTTAATAACGGTCAAACGGTTGCTACATGCTCAAACCTAAAACACGCCCAGACCTGTCAGTGCTGTGGGCTAAAAAGGTTTGGTAGATTCTGTAGAATTAGGCTTAAGGTAAAGTTATGGGGCACCAGTCAAAAGACTAAATAATAATTAATAATAACTAATAACTCAATTAAGTAAAAAAAAAAACACGGATACAGTTTATAATTGCATAGTTTATACATTTGGAAAAGTGTCTAGAAGAGTTAAGTTATGTCTAAGTTAAGTTGTAATGTTGAAAGACGATGAAGACAAAAGGTAACTGAAGAGCCTGATACCTGGAAAAGAACTAGAGACAAACTTAAAGCAAAAAGAAAAACTGAACGCCAACACCCTCAGAACTGAGTTTTTACTAACTAGTCAAAGAGGTCTTTACTCGATGGTGGGAGACTACTTTGTCTTACTAGGAGGGGGAGGAGAGAGATATCCCACCTTCAAACACTTAGAAAAAGACATATTAAACATTTAAGTATTCAACACATGTACTAAACACAGTGCATTTTAATTAAACATAAAAAGAACCAATGTTTCCTGATCAACAGACTTTTCACAATGTACAAGCTTAATGTAAGTTGCTTTGGACAAAAAGCGTTAGCTAAATGAATAAATGTATATGTACAAAGGATAAATCAACACTTCTTTCTGAATGTCTTCTGACAGATAACAATGGAACTTTATTAGTGTCTCCTTTGTCCATAAGAGTCCTCAAATCTTTATTAAAGCACTCTAAAGTCTACAAACGTTAATTCTTGAAAGTCAAGGTTTGTTAAAGTTTGTCTTAATGGAATGTTTGTTAAAGACTTTATCGTCTTGAGAAATTCTCAGGAGTCTTAAAAGCAGATTCTTCTCCTATAATTTACAACTCGATCGGCGTCAGGTTTCTGCGTTGTCCAGTCTAGTGAAGGAACTGGTAGTAAATACATTTCAGTAAATGAAACTATCCGTCTACTGAATGTTCACACACAAAGAAATTATTTTAGGAAGTTCAAAAAAATCCTTGTACATGAGGTCAAAGGTTATACGCTACAGTGCTGCCACACTGAATACATGTGCAACCACCACTTCTGAAATTCAGAAGAGGCCATGACTGACTCAGGATCAAGTTCTTATAAAATGTCTATAATGCTAAAAACACCTTGTTAACAGAGATGGAGTTGGGTGTGTAATAGGACAATATTATTTTGCGCTACAATGTGTATTGTATTTGCCAATTTAAAAAGAACTCGTACTACAGTGCATTTCTATTTGGTAAAATTCTATGCACAAACACAGGACTAAATTAGTCTGAAACATCTTGGATGAATTTCTGCAAAACCACATGCGCAAGAGAAATAAATCAAAAAAGAATTGCATGAATATGGCGTTTGATGGTTTGATGAGCAGCACTGTCTGCCTCTAATAAATCCCTCAGGTGTTACTGAGTGAAAACTACACTTTATTCTAGACACATTTTCATCCACATACACAGACTATAAACTTACAGAAATTATTTAATATTAGTTATTGCCAGTAACTGTGTTTGTTTTACTAGAAGCAGTAGAATATACAGGAGTAGTTCTGTAGATGGTCGTATAGGTAATAATACAAATAAAATAAAACAAACTTGAATTGTGATAAAAATGTAAACTGTGATCTTGGAATAAAAAAAAAATCATAATATGACGTTTTTGCAATATTGCCAAAGTCAGATGTAGACTGTGTTAGAATAACAGCTAAACTTAAGGAAATGTATTTTTTCAAAATAAGACCCTTTTATGCTTAATATCACTGTACATTTCACCTTGTTCTAAAAAGTGTTAAAGGAAATTAGTGTGTTAGTTGTATTATTGCATCATCATTGTAAAAAATATTAATGAAAAAGAAAACCAGATGTGCATAATACGTCACATTTGACGAAGGTCTGCTCTTTAGGTAACAACGCAGCAGACCCTGGTCACACAATTAAAAAGGGTCTGTGGAAAGCAGTATAAGAGAGACTCCTGTCACTGTGTACTTCTTAGTAACATGGCTTAACTAAAACTCTAGGAATGTCCTGGTCTCTGTTGCTGTTTGTGGAGAACAACAGTAAAAATGCTGAACGGCAGCAGACATATCAAGGATTATTTATGAGAAAATTTCATATCGTCTGTGTTAAAGTAGCAAATAAATACAAATGTAATTAATTAATAGTACTTTGGTTTAATTATCGATAAACTTAAAGGCACTACACTGTAACTAAGCATATTGTTTAGCTGTTGTGATTTCATTCATTTTGGCCAGCCCCAGTGTGTCATAATATTGGACACAATCTCTCCACTTGCTGTGTATGAGAAAAATAATATACATTTTCAATACACCTAGGTTTTGCACTTAAACAAAACATGCATTTCTCTCTAAATGTTTTAATGTTCATACTGACTGAGAGTTGGAAATGTCTTGTACTCCTGTTAGTTGTTACATCCCTGTTGTGGTCTTGCACATTACGAACCTCATCATAACGGCTAGAAATATATTCTATTTTAAGCCCTGCTCGTGCACAGCTGCATAATGACTCTGCTTTTGGCTGCACTGGGGATTGGTTTATTTCGCTATTCTGCTAAATGGAGCATCAAATGAGGAGAGAAAACTGTGTGCACCTCCAGCTTTCCTCTTGTTTATTTGCTCACCATTTGTGTTGAGCAGTCAACGCCTTCGTCAGTGTCCGTAGTAAAGACCGGACAGACACAAGGGTATGAATAATGCTTCAGAAGGCCTGAACTTGTTTGACGTACATATAAACAGCTGCACAGCCTCTAGCGACTTAGCCATGCGGTTGGCAGGGTATGTTAATGAGTAAAAGCACTGTTTCATAGCACTGTACGGCTGAGCGCTACACACGCATGATTTCACTCTGTCACTAAGTTTGTTGAACCATTTTGTTTCCTGAATCAGCTGGCACACATAATATTGACTTGGAGATAGAGCTCCATATCATTTAGTCTTCATAGTACAAGCACGAAACAGATTATCAAAACAATTTAAAAACCTAAACCAAAAATTGACTTTTACAAATCATATTAATTCAAGTACACACAATGTTCAGAATAGCCTAGAATAAAGCAGGCCAAATGGAGTCTGTAGTATCAACAGTGGTGCAGAAGAGGGTCTGAGGTGTGTCCCTAGTGCAAAAAGTGTCAACATGGATAGTGTCAGTGCTGCATAGTGAGGCAGTAGAGAATGTGGATGTTGTCTATTGATAGTTTAACCTTCTGACGACAAACATACATTGATACTTGGATATATTAATATTTTTTTAAACAATAAAATATTTATATTCTTGCCCCTAATATTGTTACCCCCTCTGGCCGTTAGGGGGATGTGTGGCTCCCCTGGTCGGTGCACTACTGTCAATGGCTACACACAGTAATGTGGCTAATACTGCTGCTAACAACAGAGCAGTTCAAATAACATCCTTAAAACCCCTGTAGACACTAATGACAGTAATAATCCACAGAGAAAGGAGCTCAGGGATGCACTGGTTTAGAAAAAAGTGGCAGGAAATTGATTAAATGGGAACAGCCTGAGTGTAGCACTTTTGTTGATTTATGCAAATTAGACATGTGTCCAGAGAGCTTTTAGCTCTTTTAAGAATACATTAACCCTGTGGAGACAGAGAGCGGTCAATCTAAAGGTATCCAACTTAAAGTGCTTTAATTTAATTCTAAAGGTATTGCTCACTGCTGCCATTTTGTTTTTATTGTTTTGTGTTAGCATTGCGCAGATAAAAATTAATAAAGAAGCTATATTTGCCTCGTGGCTGTGTTGAGCAGCCCTTTCTGAAAGACAGTCACTGATTGATACATGACCCTTTTTTTTGTTTTCTCTTTCTTTTAGTTTAGTAACAAAACACTTGAACACAAAAAAAAATATTTATGAAGCTGTTGAAGTGAAAAGGAATGACACTGACATGCAGTTCTTTATTGTAATATGAGAAGTATGCACTAAACCTTCTGTAAATTTAATATATGTGCTGCCTATTCTGATGATGAGTAATGCATTATAGGGTATTATATTGGTATTGTATCAAATTGTATCATACTACACTGTATCGAGGTATTGTATCGTGAAAAGAATATCGAGGTACGTATCGTATCGTGAACAGAATATCGAGGTACGTATCGTATCGTGAACAGAATATCGAGGTACGTATTGTATCGTGAACAGAATATCGAGGTACGTATTGTATCGTGAACAGAATATCGAGGTATGTATCGTATCGTGAAAAGAATATCAGGGTATGTTTCGTTACGTGAACAGAATATCGAGGTACGTATTGTATCGTAATGTTCTAAATGATACCGAGTGCTATCTATGATGGTGCTCCTGTAGAAGGTAGTGAGGATGGTTTTCTCAACCAGTAGTGTTCAAGTTCATAGTTGTTTTTGCTATTTGTACAAGAATGAACTGCAGTGACTTTTATTAAAGTAAGCTGAAGTTATTTTATTATTAATGTATAGTAAGTTTTTGCTGTTGCTGATAAAATACAGTAAAAATATATTTCCAAAGTGTAAGTACTCCTGCCTTACAACCAGAAGGGGGTTTGATCACTGTTGACGACTGCAATCACATAAATTATGGCCTTAGTCTGATTATAACTGGAGTTTCAAACTAAGACATGTACATGTCTTAGTTTGATTAGTAGCAGTAGCAAATTTCGCTATTTTAAATTATATCTATACTAAAATTTTTGAAGTGGTTAAGGTTGAAAAAACAATAAACTTACTCAGATGATGTTTGTGCACGTGTTCACAGTCTGTGTGCACTTATCATTGAACCTGTAAAAAGATTGATATTATAATCTATTAATCATTTAAATGTTATTATTGTTATTTATTACCATTACATACAATGAACTGTACATGTCATTGATATGTATTCATCTATGATAACATAACAGTTAATAATCAAAACTGTTCAAGTCAGCTCTTATCAAATAAAAAATAAAATACAAATAAAGCTTTGTATTTTAATTAGTAAATGTTTTATATGTAAATGATTAAATGTTGAAATTAGCTTCAACCTAAGATAAATAAGTATAAATATTTTTATTTTTTTTATGTTAATACATGTTACAATTTATTTAGGTTCAAAGATTAATTAGATCTGAAAAAAATAAAAAAGATAAAAAAAAAAAAAGCTGAGAAGACCCAACCCTTACAGTCTAAACTAGAAGCTTTATTTGAACAACAACAAAAGTATAATGCAAACTCAAACAAAGCTAAGAGACTTAACAGAGCAGAAGTTTTTGTTTATGTGAAAAAGCCATAATGTCCTATTCTTGACTTGTTAAATATACACATTTTATTTAAAAGCTAAAAAACACAACCTCAGTGTTTTGGAAGGCTTTTTTTCAAAATTATATTGAAATATTTATATTTTTTACGGTATTGTATTGTAGTTTAAATATCAAGTAATATGACAACACTAGGCTATACAGTCTAAAAATTATATGACGATATATTTGGCTATAACTCGATATACTCTATACGATATATACAAAATAAATTGCCTTCTCTATACCTTGATATCTTTACGAGGAACAAAAATAGCTGCAAAAACAGCTGCATGTCTTATGTGTCAAAAATTATTAGTGCACTTACTCACTTCATAATAAAATCATCATAATAAAAGGTATTTAAAAGAAATATATAATTTGGACTTACAACAAAAATAAATAACATCTTGCTTTTTCAAAAAGTTTTTTTCTTCAAAACAAAGTGCTGTTTTTATGATGAATGCCCTGGCAAACTATTAGAGTATTGTGCAAACTCGTACACAAAAGTAAATGTGCAGTTTGTGGTATGTAAACATAAGACAAAACAAAAATATTAACATCTATCTTTTTCAATCAAGTATTTTATAACTTAAGTGCTTCATCCTTAATGGCACCCCTCACAAACATTTCAAACAATTATGGTCTTATGCAAACACAGGCTTATTTATGAATCAGAATAAATCAACACAATAGGTTTAAGATTGTGAGCCAGGACACAAGCCGGTCAACAGTGTCAGGGTTAGGAGAAGCCCTTGGACAGGTCACAATGTGGTCACTACAACTGATTATCCTTATAGACGGGCAGCTAGTGCTGGTACACAAAGGTACTTTTTGGCCAGGCAACTCAGTGCTGGATAGACAACCTCATGTTCTTTCCACCATTTTAGTGGATCTGCCTCACTTCCAAGACAAACTGAATGCAGATAACTCATTCTCAATGGCCTCTTGTGGTGAGAAAGGAGTGGTGCGAGTTGGGTCTTGTGTAAAAATGCTAGCTATTGTTTTTTTCTTCTTTTTAACTAAAGGTGACACAGCCCGTGCAGTACCTCCGTCTTGTGCAGACTGATGCACAGCTTGATCAATAGTAGATCTACCCTTACAGCTGCCTTTGTCACGAACCAAAAGCTCTGCTTCTGCGATAACCCTGTTTCAGTCCTTCAATACTACTGCTCTGGATGTATTTTGCTCTAAACCGTGGGTTTACAAGTGTCAAGCAACTCACTGGTTGATGGGTCTGAGTACTTCTCATTTAAATAAGTCATGATGATTTTCTTAATGGATTTGCTCAGTTCACTGTCACCTTCATTATGAGCCAGGAGACTCCTGTTAAACAGGTGGAGCACAATTTCTGTCATAATCTATTATCTTTCATATTTTATTTTCATACTTTAATAATATTTTTAGTAGCTTTTTGTTTTACTCACATAAAAAAAAAAATGAATTAACATTTTTGCAATTGAATGCATTGTGACAAAGTGACAAAGAGACAATTCAAGATAATTACTAATTAATATGTACTTTTGGCAACACCTGGACAGGAGTAGGAATTACAATAAATCAGCATTGATAATGTTTTTTCTGTTGTCAGTAGTATTGGCCACTGGTCCCGCAAAATTGAGTTTCCAAGCAGTGATGACAGCCTCTGCAATGTTTATTTGTTAATGATATCGATATAGATAGATAGATATTTATTGCCCAGCCCTACTGGATAATGCCATTCATCCTTGGACTATTGCTAATGTTTACGACTTAATGTTAGAAAGGTTTGACAAAGCGCTTTATCTGAGCATTATTTAGACTATAACATGTAAACAATTGTGACACAAATGAAGATGGGTTTTGAGAATGTGACGCAAACATTTTTAGACTTTTTTATTTTTATTTTTAGACTAGTGAAGATACAGAACACGCTCACTCTCACTAAACATTTTTGTCATTTGTTTTCTTCTGTCATGAATAATCAATAAACTCTGTCTTCTGTAGTATGTGCATGCTCAACAGAAGGCACAGTTGAGTGCATTCGAGTTAATATTTGTCTAATATTCATAAAATTACTCATTACTTTTCTCGAATAATAAATGAATAAATTTGTCATACAGGATGCACTCCCAATGCCTTCTTTAACATTGAACTTGTTTCCTTCTACAAATTGGCACCATAAAGCTCCTAAAACCTAAAGCCCCTACTCTTCTGTGTAAGTCACACAAAGCTGAGTCCAACTCTGAGCGGTGGGGAGTAGTGAGGGGTTGGCTGCCTGCCCCGTGGCCTCTTCATCGCAGCAGATATGTAATTACTGTATCAATAACCAGCCTTCCTCTCCATCAGCTAACCGCTGGGATCTGTTTATTGACTGTACACTCCATCAGACTCAACAAGCCGGATTGTTATGGAGCACCAGCTGCAGTGAGTGCCCATCAATGATATTTACAACAAGTAATTTGGCTGCATACACGGATAAAAAAGTAACAGTAAGATTGCAATATTATAAAACACCGTCAGTTCCCACATTTATCACTGTACTAAATACACTCAATACACCTACATCAAAAATCTGTTAGGACTTACAGATATGTAGAAAACACCACAAACACAACAAAAAGTACTGTAATGTCACTACTACTACTTCTACTAATACTGTAATTCACAGAACATCAAAACTTATATTGGATTTTAAACCTTGTGTTTAAAATTGTACTCCGCTTCTTTTAGTTTAGACCAACACAGAAATGGCTCCCTCTAGTTCAGTTTGCTCCAGGTTCTTATCACATTGATACGAGATACTTAAAAAACCTAATCAAAACCATTATACTCATGTGCATGTGCACAAGATATGTGCACATGTGCATGTGCACATATCTTGTTTTTTGCTTTGTGCATATAAACATCAGACCCTGATGAAACCATAATAATAAGACAGTGTTCTGGTTTTGAGAAACCCAGTTATGCCCCTGTAGAACTAATAATACTGTGGCAAATATAAGCTAAGCTGTATTCTGACTACTGCAATGAACTGCACATGTTCGAGTATAGTTGAGTGGCTCATCAAGACAAACATGCAGAGAGCATAATCTTACAAACAGCCGCATTCAATACTTATTAACTCATTTTACAAAAACTGCACAGCATGTCCATCTCTTTCAGCCACTTTCAGGTTTTTTAACGTGACTGTGTGAGTATGGTCTCATTGAGTTTTAACAATCTCCCCAGTCCACACTAAACAGCCACTGAAGGATTCCATTCCAAAGTCAGGAAAGGTTTGTTTGGCTATTTGATGTCCTTTTCTTGTTGGTAATGTGGTAAATAAGCTATGTCTGTACTTTGCCAGCTGTTTTTGTCCCTTCCATTTGGGATACTATCGTTTGCCAAGTATACAGAGATATTAATAACCAGGTCTCTGCGTGCATGTAAACGTTATGTCCTGAATATTGTCATTACCATTACACACTTCCTCATTTTGTTTTAGCCCAACAGACATCACTCATATAACTTCTAGGAAGGGTAGTATTTCCTCTTTTCATTATCTTGTCCAATTAAACATCTGTGGTTCAATTGCTGTTGAAGTGAATTGTACCAGAGCTCAGCTATACTAGTTTTACTTCACTTGGATTTATTGTGAAAACTAAGGTTGGTTGTAATATCTATCAACTTTAATGTTTAAATTGTCCCTATATGTTTTTGCTTGATATTTCTTTATTTGATATTTCATATGAATGAATGAATGAATATTTCTTTATTTTAGGGCTGCAAAAATGTGAGGTGTGTGATTCCCATTTTACGATTGCGATACCAATATGACTTACAAAATAAGGTAAGATAAAGGGTAACTTGCTTATAAAAAAATTAAATACAAGGTCCTCGGCTAAATTCCACTCACCAAAGCAGAGGCTCAGTCATAATTAAAGACTGAACCAGGACTAGAGCGTAGTTTGAGTGACATAGCTCAGAAACACTCATGCCAACCTGTAAGAGAATGAAAGATTTGTGTTAGCCCAGCCCTACATCATGAATGTTAGGTTGTGCTAATGTACAGGACACAGCAGATGTTTAAATACAACTCTGCAAATGTGAGGTGTTAGAGCAGTGGCACTATAATTTACACACATCAGAGATACAGTCACTGTTGTGGTCGGTCACGCTGCTTTCACGTCCCCTGCCCTTGTGTTTGTCCTTACACGCCAAATTTGGATAAATAAATGTAGCAGCCGGAAAGACGTTCCACTTAATGACGTTTTAGGGGATGGACCATGAAGGACAAGATATAAAATAATATGAGTAACAAACTATACTCAAGTCAATAAATAGTTACATTTTTCTGAAGTCATTTGAAGTCAAAAAAAGAAATGCTGAAATATTGACAACAAATAGGGCTGCACTATATATCACAAATTTATTGTTATTGCAATATCATCATTTGCAAATAACGGCTAATATTTCAATAAGATTATCATCTTCCACGTAATATTCTTTACCATTTAAGAATATTAAAAGGAAAAGGAAAGTCCTTTTAAAGACGTGGGTTTGGCCTGAATTAGCTGTTGTTCAGTCTTTGTTTAGCTTTGATTTAGCCCTAGTTTTGATCAGTGGAATTTGTTTGGGCTGATATTTGTGCCACTAGTGCTCAAACTGAATCTGAATTGCTAAAGTTGAATAATTTTTGTTATTTTTTTTTTTAATGAATTTAAAAAGCGTTGTCTAAAACCCAATGCATTGATTTCTCAATAAATTGCAGGAAATTGAAAATGTATTTATACTGAAAATAAATTCATTTGGAGGGGCAGTTGTCGTGGGAGATGTTCACACAACATTTTTTAATGATCTCTTTCTCCTCCTTGTTGTAACGTGGCTGCATTACTCTCACTCTCGACACTCCTCTTCACCTGCCCATCACTTTCAGTGACAGCGCCCCCCCCGGCACATTTACATGCCACAGTATTGTCCACCTAATGTAGGCATGTTTTTAAATTCAGTTTTTAAAATACATTTATTCAACTTTTGCAAGTTTCAGTTTCTAGTGGCAGAAATATCAGCACATAAATTTACCTTCTCTTGTTGAACTCATTAAATTTCACTTAATTTAGCAACATTCTATATACTCATCACATATCACATGCTTTCCTGATATTGTTGAAAATGTAGTTAAAACAAACTTTGGTGAGGTTGCTATGTATGCGTTGATCACTTGAATAAACACCAAGACCACTTTAACTCGGTTGGATTTAAAGCGCACTTACATGAGCGCACAGACTACAGTCGTGTAGAAACCTTAGGTTGCAATGTCATATGAGAAATGTATTTAGGTGTTATTGCTAAAATCTTGTTGAAAAACTCATTTGTGAGGCTGATTTCATGCCACTGACATCAAACAGCAAGTGAACTTTACATAGAGCTACATACATTGCTTTTACATTGTAGCTTTCCTATAGGAGCATTATATTTGACCAATTAACCATTCATATTACTGACCCCACCACTAATCCAGTGTGTGTTGTGTGTTGTGTGTCGGTGGGGGTTGTTTTCTGTTTGTTGGCAGTGGGACCAGCGATGTAGAAGGATGTGGATGATAAACAGTTTCCACAAATAGACCTGGTGGAAATATTATATGACATATAATATAGTGTAGTGCTTTCTATTCCAGTTTAGTATTAGCATGGCTATAGTGGTGTAATATAATGGTAATTGTTAAGTTATGCCCATACATATGTTTATAGCCTATTATAGCTCTACAAAATGTTGAATGGGTGGGCTCCATATTGTAATGCTCAAATCCATCTTCTTTGGATTAAGTGCCTTTGCTTTTGAGCTTATACAAAAGTGATAATTTGTTAATGCTCTTTATTATTGTCTCGACTGGTACCAGCAGTCTTCCTCAGAAGAGTCATGTAACACAAATAGACCCTTTTAAATCCTATAAACGAGACAACGAATTTGGTTTCATATCAGTTTACCTTTTTGTTACTGGGAAGTGTTTTGACAACTGATTGATACAGGTTTTGTTGTTTAGATATTGTTCTGCTTTTCATTTTGTTGCTTGTGTGTACGCTCTCGCATCTTTCCACACACTGTAAGAGAAAAAACTATATCAGAAACTGAGACAAAATTACTCACCTTCTGGGACAGAAATAATGGAACAAAGGGCAAAAAGTTGGAAGTTGTTGGAGTAATTAGGTGATGAAGATCTGGATGGATGTAAGAGCATTTGCCATCAAATATAAAAATCCTTACTATGTAGATATGTTACAGATACACAGATTTTTGACCTGTGCTTCCTCATTAAAGACTGTTCAACTGCGATCTTCCTGATGAGATTAGCACATGTCACACACATTAATGTAAAATGCAGATAGGCTGGAGGGCTGTACAGAAATATGTGAAGGTTGTAGCTTCTTATCATTCTTACGACATCTGCTAATAGTAAACAACACAGCAGTCCACTCATATTTTTTACCCTTTTCTATTCATTCTAAAATCGACCATAGATTTATTTAAGTTTAATGAGAAAGATTTGAGGCCCAGTTTGGCGCTGACAGATGGCGGTTGTGTTCATTCTTGGAGCGTTTGTTTACACTGACATTGTACTAAGTGTGTTTTGTTTTTTTTACAACGAGGTGTGTATTCACAAAGGGACCAAAGTCTACATCAGTGGCTCCTCTGGTTTCTGCCTTTTTAATTATTTTGCAGTATGTTATATGTTACACCTTGTTCAAATGTGATTGTGTGCCACAACCAGCTACAAGCAGGTTAATGAGACAAGCTCTTATGCATTATTTAACTGATTTAATATATATATAGAAATACAAGGTTCTGGAGCACTTGTCAAAGCAGACGCTACATCAAAATTAGAAACAGATAGCTTGACTAAACAGAACTAACTTGGACATCATGTAGGAATGAACCAGGACTAAACCAGGATTTACTTGTTATTTGATGTAAATTGATATGTAATGGCAGACCATAATGTTATTGTAATACAGGCAATATTGCGATAGATACATTTATGATATATTGTGCAGTCCTTGCACAGAATAAACATTTTTTTACAGTTTTTATAAACATAATTTTGAAACTGCTTCTTTCATTATGGGTCTTATCATTTCCCCTGTCAACTCTCATCTGCCACATTTTGTTTTATTGTTTGATTCCCCGTCTCTGTTCAGTTTGGCGATGTAACTAACCACAAGACCCCTGATCATAAGACAGACATTAGTGTAGTAAAGGGAACATGTAGCCTGAACAAGGCTTCATTTGTGCTGTAAGAGTGGCTGAATTATAAAAGGCAGCAGTTCTCATAGAGTTACATGTGGGTTGAGTCATGCTTTGTTTAAAAATAATGTTGAACAAATAATGATTAGGGGAGTTAAAACATCAGTTCTTTAGCCAGCCCTTGATTATTTTAACAAAGTAATTTTTTTATTTTATTACATTTTTTTACAAATCCTGTCATATTAGTATAATTGGTCAGTGCATAAAAATAAGTGACAATATGGTTGACCGCCAGAGTCTTGGAAGATGGTGAACTGTCCATGGTGCTGATCTGGAGTGTACACTGTCTTGTTGCTTGAGGCCTTTAGCTTCTGAAGACTAAAATGCTTGTATAAATAGAGTGGATAAATATGGATGCACTCACTAAGGTTCTCTACCTACTGACTGACAGCACACATGTAGTCAGTCAGTTGCCATTTGCCCGCACCATATTTTTTATGCAAATTTTACAATGCCGTTTCATCTGAACTTATTTTTGGTTATGCGTCAGAAAGGGTTGTTATCTATAAGGAAAGAAATTGTACAATAGCTTACTTAATGTGCCTCTGTAGTTTTCTCTGCTACTAAAAAATGAATCTAATTAATTAGAGGCTTTGTAATTGATTAATCTCAATTTATTGCATTTTAAACGCATAACAATATTTGAATTTAATTGGATTTTAGTGGCACAGTTTCTGTGCTCACTGCAACAAGCTTTGCATTTTGATGGTACCAGTAGGGTTAAAGTGCTTTGGTGGTATGCAACTCTTTTTTGCACAATTTACACAAAAGCTACGCTTTTATCAAGGCTTCCATCAGGTAGTTTTTTTTAAAGATGCCTTCCATCAGGCCATTCATCCGATTCCTCCATTTTAGTAGCCGTCAGAGGTGGACTGGGGAGAAGAAGTGGACCGGGAGTTCCTGACAGACCTCACTTGGTCAACTGCTGGCTTTGTTTTGTGAAACTTAATTAAAAAAATGCATATGTGAAACAATTACAATGTTAATGTGATGATTTATTCATTTATTATAATTGAAGTATAACAAAGGCACATAATTGCTTACTTTTTAATAATCTAATTTCAAACCTTATCAACTTCAACCTGATAAAACAAAAGAGAGGGGAAGACAATCGAAAGGCTAATGTAAACCTACATTGTTCACTCTATGAGTAACTTTTGCAGCAACTGACTGTTTTTCTCCTCCACCATCTATAATATTTTCACTCTCCAGCATCTTTAGCACATCTGATCCATGAGCATGAAAGCTTCCAAGTGCCTGTTGTTGATTCATTTTAGGAAAAGCTCTTTAAGCTCCATGTGTTATAGACAGGATGAGCACAAACATGTATGCAAGCCCCTGTATGCATCTTTTAGGACGTTGTATTGCCTCAGAAAATTACGATAAGTGGGCCGGGGCTTAATGGACAACACGCATTAAGTTTTTCTTCTGCTCTCCGCTGCTCACTGTCTCAGTCGGGCTGACCTACAGCGTTTCAGCTCGTGTTGTACGTCCACGCTGCGGCCGCGCACTTCTGAGCATGGCTGCCTGACCGGAGCAGAGAGAAGCAGAGAAGGTGTTTTCAGGGACAGAGCTACGCCGCCTCAAAAGAGAACCGGAGTATGACAGCGGGGCCAAGCCTGCATTGTTTGGAAGGCAAACTACAATTAAAAGCAATCATTTTTTGTAATTAATTCATCGTAATTAACTTGTTAAACTCCTACCCCTAGTTATGAAACAATCATTGGTTTCTGTATAATATTTCTCATAGAAACTGAATTCTGTCTTTAGAAGGAATTGCTGTTTGTATCAGCTGCTGGAAACTAAATACTGTTTTGTGCTGTGAGGCTTTAATTCAAAGAAAACATTTATTCATTTAGCAGACGCTTTCATTCAAAGCGACTTACATGAAGCTTCCAATCACCAGTGTTACATTTACAGTTGACGCTTTCATTCAAAGCGACTTACATTAAGGTTCCATTCACCAGTGTTACAGCTGGAGCACCACTGGAGGCAAGGTGGGTTAAGTGTCTTGCCCAAGGACACAACAACAGTATGAACTGTGGGAGAGCGGGAATCAAACCGCCTACCTTCCGGTTGAAGGACAACTGCTCTACCACTGAGCCACTGCGCCCCAATAAATGACCAGGAAATAGAAGGTCTGTCAGTTCTGATACCACACGTTTTTATTTAACCTCTGTTCAGACCCGCCATGTTTGGTTCAGTATAAAAAAATAAAAAAGAAGGTGAGGTTGAAAGAAAAGCACAAAAATAGGTTTGGTCTGACTACACTTCCAGCTTAACTCTGGTACAGTTTGATTGAATTGTACACTCCACACAGAAAGGGTGTGACAAAATTACATAATTCAAAGTCTGACTTGATTCAGTCAGGTTATAAGAAGAATATTTTGCTTGTAATACTTAAGTAAATGAAATGTCTGTAATGTCTTGTATAGGGAGTTCTTGTTTTGTTAACTTAAATAGTCAATAATTAATAATTCAGTAATTAAATTTTTCGGGCAAACACAAAGTGATTTCTCTTCTACTATCAGTAACTGCATGTGCATAGAAAGGATTTACTATATTCTGACATGACTGATTTTTATTCTGTTCTTTATTTGTACAAGCACAGAACTGATCACTCCCAGAACAAGCGCCTCACTGTAGTCTGTGTCTGAACCAAAATATGGATCATTCCTCAACTGCAGATTTTTTGGAATTATCTTCTATGGATCACGCATTTAAAAGAAGAAAAGTGTTTTAAACGTTGAGTGCAGGTTTTCCTTGGCATTGTTTACAGCAGAACATGGTTTCAGTCTTTGTTGCTCATATCTGCTTCTCCAAACTGAGAGTGTGCTGACATTTATTTACTGTAGGGAATACATTAGCTCCAGAAGTGTCTAATAGGAACCACTTTTGCCAAACACTGAACAATCCCCTTCATGCCTGGACACCATACTAGAGTAAAAGGTGTCCCCCCGTCACTGCTGCTCCTCGATATCCTCACTTTAAACCAATCGATCCCTGACTTCAAATGCTTCCACGTGGTGCAAAGACCCCCACGAGTCTTTACACACATAATTCAGTCTTAAAATAACTCTGAGCTGCTTTCCTATCAATAATTTATTTACATCTCACAAAGAGCACTGCAACCTAGGGAGGTGTCCTATCCTGTCCTTCCCGTTAATATAAAAACACCAAACACAGGCCCCTGAAGACAGACGGCTGATGAGGAGCCGGTCCATTGACAAAAAAACCCCGCTGTAGTTCAAACAGAGCGTGGATTAAATGATGAATGGTAGAAAAATCCACTATCAAGGCCTAAAAGAGTGCAGAGGCTCCCAGCAGCACCACTCCCACCTCCTGCGTATTGCTCAGGAACTGTCGCTTAGCAACCAGGACCATGTAGTGCTGCATGTGTACACAGTGATATTGCAGCTTTTAAGGCCAGACTCTGGAGACATTGTTTTTATGGATGGATCATAAAGGGAGAAGGCTTGAAACTGTACTGATGGAATTGTAATTAATAAATAAAAAACAACATCTAGATTGGGGTATGTATCAGGGTTTTAGCCAGGCAAGAAAGATGATTTTCACTTTTTGACACCTTTATTCATTCATTTTCTTCCACTCACCCTGTTACAGGCCACTCATGAGTGCTCCTGTAGAGTGGGCCGAGTTTTTTGAAGAACTTGTCTAATAGATTTTTGTGAGATAGGTTTGCTTTTGGCCAATTATTTTACTGGCTTCTGGCACAATTTTCACCTTTAGCTATGCACTGGAAGGTTTCTATAAAATATGTGTTTTGTGTGTAAGCATAGTTTTGCAAAGCCCTTTTACAGATTTGGGATTTGTTATTTGTGGTCATGGTTCAATTTTTGTTGTCAAAAGTCACCACCATCTAAAACAGATATGTTAGAGACGGTGCTTCAACTGGGTTAATATTAATTAAAAAAAAAAAACGTTGCTGGAATATTACCCAATGTCTTCATTACACAACAGATGAAATCTATGCGCCACAGCCATTACTGTTGTGAAGGATTATTACAACAAATCAGATTGCTTCTGTGTTGTCCTCACAACATGTGCATTACAAGCTCTTGTGAAAAAGGACCGCAGCACGTGTTGCTGTTCACTTTTGTCATAGACACTAGCAATGTCTGCTTTTCAGTGTAGACACTCATTCACTTAACAATTTAAATTCCCATTTATTTCCTATGGGTCTTTCAGAGACACCAATTCACCTGAACTTCCAAATTAGCCCTTTTCCACTGCAGGAACCTTTTTCATTTCCCCAGGATTTTGAAAAAACTAGCCGTTTTGCGACCAGAATTACTCAGGGAAAAAAATTCCCTCCATCCCAAACTGTCCTTAAAAAAACTACCTAGTAGGGGGTAAGACTTTTCAGATTTTATGCTAGCGGGCGGTCTATAAACAAAGTAGTTTATCCGTTTTTTGACATCACGTAAAAACCATGAATAGCTAAATATCTTTCTAAATTTTCACAGTGCGTTTTGTCTGTTGTTTTACGTCCATCATCTCATGTTTTTGTGTTATGAAGGTTGTTGCTCACTGAGGTGTGATGTTCACGCCACAGTTTGAGGTCTCTGCTCTGACAGGGCGAGGATGAGCCGCACAGATTATAATTGATTAATCGGATTAGTGAGCGTCGGTGAATGAGTTGGAGTAGTTGCACAAGTAGAACAGTTGCATTTGGGGAAATGGGATTGAATGATCAGAGATAATGGAGCTAAAGCTGCCTAATGCACTGGAAAGAAAGATGATTGTTTGTTCTCATCTGCAGGCTTCTCGTACATGAACATTGTTTATAAACTAATGTTTTTAGTCATCCTAATTCTTCTTTTTCTTTGTCTCTGTGGATTTTAGTTAGATTTCTGAAGCTGCTATAGTTTGAGTATTGACCCTCTGAGGCTGCTGTAATTTGTTTAGTTTAAACCCAAAGTAGAAACAAAATAGAATAAATCCAGGTGATGTGATGGCAATGAGATAAAGTGGGAGTGAGATAAAATTATTTGAGTGGGAACCCTGAATTTGTGTGGACATAATGATGGTTGAACTGTTGTTTACCAAGACCATACAATTTAAACTGGGAAAAAAGGTAAACATTTAAAGCCCACAAACGTATTTCATAAATGAATTAGTGACATTGCTTTTTATTTTGTTGTATAAGAACATGCTCATTTACACAAAACAACCATAAGCATGCACAAAGAACTGTTTATAATATCCACTTTATCCAGCAGTAGTTTTGTATCTTCAATTGATTCAAGTTTTATTGTTAAACCATAACATAATCTGCTTAATGTCTGCTCTTTTATGTTTCCTTTTATTCTAGCCGTTAGTCCCTTCTCTTGCACTTTATGGCACTTTAAATTCATTACTTTGATTTTCTCACAACCATTTGAACAAAGCAACACACTCAGAGTCGGTCAATACAAGTGTAACAGATATGACCCATATATCTGCTCAGTGTCAGTTTTACCACAGCGGCTAATCGATAGCGCTAATCATCTGTGTTTGAAATGGGCCACTGATTGATTTGGCTCTCAGTCCCACAGTTACCTAGAGAGAATGACTCTTTTAATGTAGATTACCTTTAGGATGATGAGGATTTCAACTGCTTTTTACATCACTTCAAATCTCACCTCTTGTTTTGCTCAGTATCGTCTACAGCCATGTTCTCTGCTGAGTCATGCATGAGGTCATGATAAAATGTGACATTGTAATATGACCTCATGCATGACTCATGAAGTCATGCATGATCATCTTAGTTCTTAGTTCAAAGTTAGGTGCAACCAAATATTTGAACATCCACCCAGGGACTATTGGAAGTGGAAGATACAGTACGTGTTCAGCTGTATACAAATCTTTTTTTTTATTTTTATTTTTTTGTTCTCCTATTTTTGGTCATTACATGTTATTTTCTTTGTAATCCCCCTGGCATTATTCTATTGTATTTGGCAGATTTATTTTCATTTACATACCTGCTTGCACGACGTAATCCCTATATAGTGCACTATAAGGACTAATGTGTTGATTTGGCATCCCACAATTTATTGCACAACTTTTCCGAAAGCCAACTGAAGCCAATCTCAATGTGATGAGTTTGTGATGAGTTTGTGATGAGTTTGAAGCTGCATCAGCCATTACGCTCTTCTATAAATATCTGCATAAACCAGTTTATAAAAGACACTGCTCTAGAGCCACTGACTCTTAAATTTGACTTTTTATTATTTGCTGATGTTGCTGCAGTAAAACACACATTTGTGAAAAATGAAACTTACACCGCGTGGCCTATTAGCATAAATCCACAACGTGTCATTAATGCTAATTAATAAATAAAAAAGACATGGCTTTGGTGGATTATTTGGCCAGGACCTGGACCGGGACCAGACCAGGACTTTGGGAGGATTACAGATGTTGGAAATGTTACAGTCAGTGAGTCTTTTCTGTATTGAATAGGTTACATATACACACTCTGTGCTGTTGTGTTTTGTAAAACATTTAGTGATGATTTTTAGTGTTGTGCAGAGCTCTTTATCCAAAACATACAAACATTACTGCTGCAGAGTCTCTCACATTATTTCTCTAAATTGTCCTGTTTTGTCGTTAAATATAGCTTGGTTTTATTTGAGTCTGTCTTCAGCTGCAATTAAACTCTTGTTTGTCAAGTCGGCTCCTTTACAAGGTGCCAAAAATTGATCTTTAACTTGTCATATCTTTTTTCTACAAAATGCAGCACCTTGGACATATAATTACCTTTAAAACTTCCTACAGTTTGATGTCGGAAATCGGCAAATGCACCAATACCAGCCTATCGTTATTATTCTGTTCTCATGAAGTATATGTGCTGGGTATATTTGTCATTCTCTCCTGCCTTTCTGCTTTTGCTGCGCCTCCTTTAACTGTCGCTATGGCAACAGCTTGTGCACGTGGTGCACATAGCTTGCATCCAAAATGGCAGCGATGTAGAAATATGTTTGCTTCTCGAAGAAAGAACAGCGACTTGCTGTGTGCAAGTTTTTTATTTATTTAGTATTTAGTATCTTTTAGTAATGTAGTATTTTTTTCTGCTGCATGCATGAACACACCAGGCTATAGACCAGGGGTCTCCAAACTGTTTTTCTCTGAGATATTTTTACAAAATGCAATTGGCAGAAAGTTACTTGTGTTTTTAACATTTATACTTATTTCAACACAAACTAAATGTATTTTGTTTTGCCAGAACATTTACTATGAACTTGTCAGTTTGCTTCTGGACTTGCGTTCATGGTCCCTGAAAGTTTCAACCATTGCGTGTGGACATAGCGTCTTTTTCAATCCATCAGTGAATAGTTGCTGGTAACGTGATGTATAGCTTTTTCAAACATTTTTTTTAACTAAAAGATTTTAGTCACACATACACTTTATATATTGGGAAAAGTTATACAACCTCAAAACAAAACAGACTTTGTTTGACAAATAGAAATATAGTCTTCTGATGTCATAATGATACATTGTGTGTGCAAGTCAGATTGCTGTTCGATTTTGGAAGTAAAACCGTTTCACTAACTCCTACCTCCACTTCACAGTTTTTCTTTTATTATACTATAACATCTACCTGTCCAGGAACTACAGGTGGGAATTAGCAACTGAGCTAGAACCAGGCACAACACATATTTCCTTTGTATGAGTTTTTTGTTAAATTGTGCGCTTAAAATAAATAATTCACTGTAACCTCTCAATGGCCCCCGGAGCTCTTCTTCTGTAAGAGTCTAAGTCAGAGCGAGGAGGACGACGGGAACTGAGGCTGTGCGGCGCTTTTTAACTCAGCAACAGAGACTATTTAAATGTATCAATCTAAAAGTAAAGAAGCAAGAAGTCAAGGGGGGCTTTGCAAAATAGTGTGCCACTGCGTGGAGGACCAGATGATTAAACATTTAAAATGAATATTGTACCGATACGCTACACACGTGTGCCAAACGTCCTGTACCAAAACAATACAATACAACTACATGTACCATTACACCCTAATATCTATATAAATACATTATACATTTTATCTCCTGTATAATTTTCTTACTACCATAAAACTTGTTTTGTATGTCTATGGCTCCTGGCTGATGAGTTCCTTTAGTGTCACTTGTCACGTAATACTCTCTAATGCTTTCCTAAACTTGTAGTGTAGCCATCCTTCGAGCCTTCTTACATAACCTTGTGCATGGAGCGGATTACATAAGGCTGGCTCTACAGAGTGCACTGGAGTGAATCTGTAGGAGCATGACGAGGGAACATAAGGTCACACTCCAACAGCTGTCGGAGCCGTCCCGTCTAATTACCAAAATGTTGGACCTTCGGACGCCTTAGCTGTGCGCGTCAGATTAAAACCTGTCACAAAATCGTCTTAATCTCAGGTCTTTCTATTCCATCTGTCCAGTGCTGCTGTCACTCCAGCACTCTTTATTTTTTTGCGGTTTGTTGCTCCAGGCCCGGCTTTTACATCGCACCGTCCTCTTTCAGAGCTAACCCGCAACTCCTTTGTGTGGAGGCAAGAAATACAAATAAAAACAGAGCACAGAGCGGGACAATATGCTGAAATACAAATATGACTGCACAAAATAAAGAAGGCATGCATTATTGTTGTTTTATTAATATTGCAGATGGTATTGCTTTGGATATTGGACTTTCCATTTAAAGCATAATAAGCATCAAAGAATGCAGAGCATTCTGACTACAATGAGGCCACTTACTGGTTTCTTACTTTGACTGGTTTGTTAGGTTGATTCAACTCAGTTCAATTATATTGTTTTGTCTAGTTACGTATAAAAAGCAGTTCTTCTAACATGTGCTGCATGCATTTAAATGCAAACAAAATGAATTTTGTTTTTCCAGAACATTAACCCTGAACTGTTAGAAAATATCGGTGTCCAACAGTGTTGTCAAAAGTCCCGGTAATATTTCTATTATTTGTGAAAAAACTTGATAAACAATTTGCAATAGGTAATAAATGTAAAGAATGTGTCAGTTTTTATACATTTTATTTTTGTTTTACTTTGTGTGTTGTTCAATTACCCTGTTTGGAGGTTTTGCTTTTTGCAATAAAACATAATAAAAAAACATTTAGTTCATCTGTACGTGCATTTTGAAAAATGTATAAGCATTGTTTTCCTGTGTGGATACTTGTGTATTCAGTCAGATGACTGGCACTGATGGAGTCACGAGAGGTGTAGCCTCAGGTTTACTCTGATGGACTCATTCAAATGTTCATCTGTCAGTCTGCTTCTGAACATACTTTTATGGTCCTGAATAAAGTTTCAGCCATCACGGTCATAGCCACTTTTACAATCCTGCCATCATTGAACAGCTTTTTGTGCTTCGTGAAGATGTGGGACACTTTAAACAACTCTTCATTTTTACCATGTATACCTTTTATAATTCAGACAGATTTAGTGCTGTTTTAGACTTGATCATTTGTATAAGTACACATATATTAGTTAAATTCTTCAATACATTCCTTGTACTTTTATATTCAAAATGAAAAAAATTATTATAAATGGCTGAATATGGAGCCATAATCTTGCAAATTCTGTATTCTGCCTTTTTGTTTTCACAGTTATTAAAATGCATCCAAATGCTGATTCATTTCTTACTGTCACTCACATTCATATTGTCACCCTCCTCTCTCCTTCTACTCTCCCTCCATCCTGTTCAGAGCACCTGTGTACACCTCTGCCCCTCTCTGCTGGGTGGTATGAGCTGGCTCCCATCATTCACTTAAAAGCAAGCGACCCATCACTAATTCATTAAGTCTTTGGCGAGTTACTTGGAAAGTGTCTGGGCCACTAGTGTATGAATGTAGCTGCCACGTCTCTGTCAGTCTGCCCCAGGGCAGCTGTGGCTACAGAAGTAGTTTACCACCACCAGTGTGTGACTGCGGAGTGAATGAATAATGGACTCAATTGTGAAGCGCTTTTGAGTCCCTTGAAAAGCGCTATATAAAATCGATAGATACTTACTGATAGCACGTACAACTTTAATTATCCATTTGTGAAGCAAAATTGTTGATCTTTTATATAAGAGAAGGGAAAACAGATAATTATACTGTAGGTATAATATTTTAGATATTAAATGGAAATCCTTCTTCTGAAACAATGTGGAAATTAACGTTTTGGAGCGTTTAGCTCTCTGCCAATAACAGCTCACAGAAGAAAAGACAGTACAGCAAAACTTTATAGGTTGCACTTTTGATTGAGCACTGTTTACTAAGATTTGCCTGGAGATACTACATCATGTTGTTTAAGATATGTTTGGAAAATCACAGTTTTTTTCCAGGCTCGTATGGATAGCCACAGTTCTGTCCATATGAAGATGCCAGAGAGTGAGTTTATCAAGTGTTGTATTGGATTGAGATTTCCTTCTACTGAGTGCCTTGTTGTATTTATGTAACAGGTAAACCAGGAAAATGTCGTGAAGGTGGGCCACAGGCAGGTCGTTAACATGATCCGTCAGGGGGGCAACCGGCTGCTCATCAAAGTAGTGACGGTCAGCCGAAATATGGACCCCGACGACACGGCACGCAAAAAAGGTACGGGACTCCAGTTACATTTTATTAACAGTATTCACATGACCGCCACTAATATAATCTAATATCACCCAAAAACGAATCGTGCAACATTATATGTGAAATTAATTTCATGATTCAAAGGGAATATTATGCTGCGCCCTTTCCATTGTTGCAGGGACCATTGGGCGCCTGCTGGCAAGGTATCTTTGGCTCTTAAAAAAAAAGTAATAAAAGAAAAATGAAAATAGTTGTACCTCTCTGCAATTGTGATGTAGAAGTCTTATTTTGACAGTCTCAATTGTAATACAGAATTATTACAGCAAAGACAAAGAGTTGTGCCGACTGTTGTGTTACGACGGCATGTTCCCATTGCAGACCAAAAACATATCAATGTTTTTCTGTATGACATTTAACCTTGTGATTTGCAGAGTTATTACTAGTTACATGTACAGGTACCCGTCATATAATTAGAATATCATCAAAAAGTTAATCTATTTCACTTATTCCATTCAAAAATGAAACTTGTATATTTTTTATTTATTTATTACACACAGACTGATATTTTAAAAGCTGTTTTCCTTTAATTTTGATGATTATAACTAACAACTCCCAAAAAAATCCCAAATTCAGTATCTTAGAAAATTAGAATATTACTTAAGACCAATTCAAAGAAAGGATCTTTAGCAATCTTGGCCAACATGAAAAGTATGAGCATGTACAGCACTCAATACTTAGTTGGTGCTACTTTTGCCTGAATTACTGCAGCAATGTGTCGTGGCATGGAGTGGATCAGTCTGTGGCACTGCTCAGGTGTTATGAGAGCCCAGGTTGTTCTGATAGTGGCCTTTACCTCTTCTGCATTGTTGTGTCTGGCATATCGCACCATCCTCTTCACAATACCTCATAGATTTTCTATGAGGTTAAGGTCAGGTGTGTTTGCTGGTCAGTTAAGAACAGGGGTACCATGGCCCCAAACCATCACTGACTGGAAACTTTACACTGGACCTCAAGCAACGTGGATTGTGTGTCCTTCCTCTCTTCCTCCAGATGCTGGAACCCTAATTTTCAAAGGAATTGCAAAATTTACTTTCATCAGAGAACATAACTTTGGACCATTCAGCCGTAGTCCAGTCCTTTTTGTCTTTAGCCCATGTGGGACGCTTCTGAGGCTGTCTGTTGTTCAAGAGTAGCTTGACACGAGGAACGTGAAGCTGAAACCCATGTCTCACATACGTCTGTGAGCAGTGGTTCTTGAAGCACTGACTACAGCTACAGTCCACTCTTTCTGAATGTCTCCCACATTTTGAAAGTATTTTGTTTCTCATTCCTCTCCAGGGTGCATTTATCCATATTGCTTGGACACATTTACTTTATTTTGCCTCTTTTAATGTGCTTGTACACAGATCTGTGAACAGCCAGCCTCTTTTGAGATGACCTTTTGTGTCTTACCCTCCTTGTGCAAGGTGTCAATGGTCATCTTTTGGACAACTGTCAAGTCAGCAGTGTTCCCCATGATTGTGTAGCCGACAGAACTAGACTGAGAGCCCGTTTAAAGGCTTTTGCAGCTGTTTTGAGTTCATTAGCCCATTAGAGTGTGGCACCAGGTTTCTTCAATATTGAACCTTTTCACAATATTCTAATTTTCTGAGATACTGAATTTGGGATTTTCCTTAGATGTTAGTTTTAATCATCAAAAATAAAAGAAATAAACATTTAAAATATATCAGTCTGTGTGTAATCAATGAATATAATATACAAGTTTAAATATTTGAATGGAATTAGTGAAATAGATAAACCTTTTGATGATATTCTAATTCTATGACCAGCACCTGTCCGGTAAATGAAAAATATTTTGGCAAAATCTACTTTACCTACTGTACAATTCCAAAAACATGCTTTTTACTTTTGTTAGTAACTCATTGGAAGTAATTAGTAGTAAGATTAGTTGAAGAATTTATACAAACTCCATCAATGTCCACTGAAACCGCAGGGTGTTGGGAGTGAGTGCATTGAAAAGCAGAGCCCCTATGGGGCCACTGGACAGTATTTTTGTGTCTTGACGCTCAGGGTCTGTTTTCTCAGCTCCTCCGCCTCCAAAGAGAGCCCCGACCACAGCTTTGTCCATGCGCTCCAAGTCCATGACCTCTGAGCTGGAAGAACTCGGTAAGACTCTTATAATAAGTTGTTGATTTTGGCATATTGCATGAACCTAACATCCTGTGCTCTCTCTTTTCTCCACTGGGTTTATTTACTGTCATTAGTGGATAAAGGTAAGCAATTAATGCCACGTAACCTTTAGCCATCTGTTTTGTCTGAACATGGCATCTGAACGCTGGCAGCAAAGCTACACAAAGCATTTTGTCTGTTTTATTATTCAGCCATTTGGTTTAAGTTTGACTTTTGGGATGGCAGAAACATGCCTTTGCTTTTTCTCAGTATCATGTTCAGTTTTTTTTTACGCATGAAGGGCATTGTGCTTTGGCATCCATTTGCTTTTGCAGTTGTTACAGACAGTAAATGCATTACAGAGTTGTTCTATGTATGTTCTTTGTTTGGTTTCTGTTTGTAGAGACTCAACCTCATGAACGAACTCCACCTCATGAAAAAGTGACTCTATACAAAAACAAGGGGTGGGTGATGGAGCAAAATATATCTTTTTCATGTTAATTTATTAATTTTGGACCATACCTCATTCTGTTATGGTTGGCAAGGGGCCAGTATAGCAAAGTTTTATTATTAACATTCATTCAATGGGCTCAATACTGTAAGTTATGTTCGTTCATATTTTTGGATGGTGGAAAGAAGCCAGACCCAGAAAGAACCAACTGTTACATAGGAAGGACTTCAGGGTTCAGTCCGCAGACTGGACACACCCTACCTTTTAACAATAAAGTTGGCATATGAAAAGTGTACATCTCTAGTGTATGTAGGCGAAGATCCCAGATACAGCCGGCCAAAATGAGTTTCCTTCAGAGGGTGGCTGGACGCTCCCTTAGAGATAGGGTGAGGAGCTCAGTCACTCAGGAGGAGCTCAAAGTAGAGCCGCTGCTCCTCCACATTGAGAGGCACCAGCTGAGGTGGCTCGTGCTTTTGTTTAAGTTGCCACTTGGACATCTCCTTGGGGAGGTATTCCGTGCGCGTTTACACCGGGAGGAGATCCCAGGGAAGCCCTAGGACACGCTGGAGGGACTATGTCTCTCGGCTGGCCTGACATCGATATTCCCTCGGAAGAGCTAGAGGAAGTATCTGGGGAGAGCAAAGTCATGACGTCCTTGCTTAGACTGCTATCCATGCGACCCCGTCCAGGATAAGCGGAACAAGATGGATAGATGGATGGACATATCTCTGTGTAATGGATATGAATTCAAATTAGGAGGGGACCCATAAGAGACTTAGTGACATTTTAAGTGAAAGTGCCTAAGAAATCACAATAATATTCTTAATCAGTTAAGAGTTATTGATTAAACCAAAATACTTAAGTCTAAACTGAATTATTCAGAGCTATGACCATACTGTAAGTATATTAAGTTGCTACCATTAAAAAACCAAAAAGGCACACATTACTTACTTAATATGATGAAATGATAATAGACAGAAAAAGATAATTACATCAAACATTATCATTTACATTTTACATTTATTCTTTTAGCTGACGCTTTTATCCAAAGCGACTTACATTGTTCTACAGTAATTACCAGTGTTACAGCCACTGGAGGCAAGGTGGGTTAAGTGTATTGCCCAAGGACACAACAACAGTATCAACTGTGGGGAGAGTGAGAATCGAACCACCTACCTTCAGGTTGAAGGACAACTGCTCTACCCACTGAGCTACTGCCGCCCTTACCATCATTTTGGTCCTTGTGTAAAGTGTGATTAAAACGCTTAATAATAATCTTTTAAGATCTATGGCACACACTTAACTAAAACCCATTTGTTTAACAAAACCTACATTTTAAGTGTAGTGCTATTTAAAATAAGTAGTTGTACTTGTTTGTAATAGGACTACTCAAGATGAATCCTGAAAGCTCGACCCCTTCACCTTGTGTCAAAAGTGTTTAGCTAATCTAATTGTTGCTGACAGGCTGAACACTCAGCAAATCTGAAAAAACACACGGGAGATGCACAAAAGACAGGACCAGCAAAGACAAAACAATAAGCAAAGCAAAAGCAAGGACAGAGAAAGGGCACAAAGAAAAACTGCGATTTCATAAGAATCCATTTGTGTTTTAAAGTATTCAAGAAGAATTTGATTTGATAATATGTGATTGTATTATAATATACTATGTATAAACTCCTTTAGTAATTTTTTTAATGTCGAAGTCTACATTTTATTTAAAGCTGTGGACAGGATGGCATACCACACAGCACTAAAAAAAAATAAAAATAACACAAACACTGCAATGGTTAGTTTCTTGCACTTGCTTTGACATAGAAGTCTGGTGCTTTTGAGTGGTTTGTCAAAGCTTTGCAAGAGGGAGGTGAAAGGTAAAGACCCCAAAGGCAAGGTCTAGATATTTGCGAGAAAATGTTGACAGAAACATGCTGCTGTCAGCATGTGTAACTTCCCTACACCAACTACACCAATGCAAAAAATCACATCCCAACTCACTGTATTATTATTCTCCTACTTTAGAGCAGCTTATTTAAGACACGTAAGGGATTTAACAGATATTACTGTTTGTAATTAAGATAAGTTGCCTATGCATTTTGGCCTGCAATACATTTTTTTACTTTACTGACAATGTGTGTGCTGTCAGTGAGTGGGTAGAAAACATTATATTAGCTATTCTATTTATATAAGCTTTTTGACTACAGCGGCTACTACAAATCACTGGAAAATTAGGACTATGTTCCGCTGGACTTTTTAGGAGCTATGCTTCCACATCAAAGACAGTTAAATTGAGATCTATCAAGCAAAACCCACATTAATTCAAAACTAGACAATGATGAACCCAGGGCTACACCAAGTCTCTCTTTATTTTATTTGGGGCACAATCCAGTTTAATTTAGGCCTCTTGTTGCATTTGTCAAAAACCCTGGATAGTTATTTTGACAAAGGCACACTATGAATCTTTGTCACAATATAGCATTATTGTGATTCAGTCAGTGCTTTGCAATACAGATATTGCGATAACAAAAAAACGGCAATATATTCTTGCTCCATCTATTAATGGCATAGAACTGTTTTGGCCTTAACACCAATTATAATGCATGTTGTACCATTAGACTCTGAAGTGCAGTTTTTTTGCCGCCTTTAAAGTAATTGATGTAGATTTTCAAACTTTTCAATGGGCGTACATGTTTTTGGAAGGGTCTGAAGGGAAAGTCTTTTTGTGTATCTCTAAAGACTCCCAAATATTTTTCTTCTGTCACTCCCAAGCTACTCTACGGAAAAAGAAAGGTGGTAAGTTGCTCTAGGCATGTCATAGTCACATACACCCTTTCACCTATCACTAACATAATATACACCCTGTTTTCATTCAAAATATCTGTATATTTTTTTTAGCCTCTTGTTTTACGCATGATCTGTAAATTGTTTTAAATGTTAGTGCATGAAGTTTGTAAAACAGAAATATGTTGTGCATCCACGCAGCTTGGCTTTAAGGGGTTGTGACATCCATCTTCTTGTGAATGTTTGCGCTTGATCAAATAAGCACTGTTTGTACATTAGGAGTGTAACGGTATTTTTGAGACAGCAGTAAATGTGATCAGCAATAGATAAGATAGATAGGGCTTCAGTAGCCAGTGGATAAAGCGGCTGTCCTTCGGCCGGCGGATGGACGGTTCGATCCCCGCTTGAAACATCCCAAAACATCAGCCCAGTTCTTACTGTGTTGTGTCAGCTGTAACAGTAGTGCCTACTAGGTGGAAAAACACTATAAAAAAAAAAGTAAGCAGTACAACATTGATTAAGTCCAGCATGTGTTCTTGTGTTTTAGCCCGTTGCCTGGTTCCACGTGATTCATTGGGTCACATTTTTCCTTTTATTATTATTTATTTATAATCTTCCTTAAAATTTGTAAAGTATGTGTCAACAAAAATTGTTTATATGGTTTTCTGACAAAAAAAAGGACTTTACACCTGTACCATTATACCTGTAACTTTGCACCTGTACCGTTACATCCTTAATGTCGGTGCTTATGCATAAACATACAAAGCAGTTGTGGATATGTCTTCCATCTTCCATATTTATGTTATCACCACGCTGAAATCCTTTGTAATTATGTTTATGTGTTTTCATATTTGTACGTTTAAGGAGGGAGTGGGCTCTGTTCCAGGAAACTCACAAACAGGTTTCCAGGGCAACTATGCTGCATGTGGTCTGCTGTAAATCTGCAACAGAGCGATAGAGACCGTGTGCATTAAGCTCCGCCCACTCTGAGGGGAGAACAAACCACTGCTTCCTCTTTTCGTTGAATGTGGAGATTATTCAAAAAGCTAAAAGTCCAAAAATATTCATATTCATATTCATTAAACTCTGAAAGTTTACCTTCCTTTAAGACCAGTGTTTATGAGTATTGTACATTGATATGTTTTGATGCTAACTTCCTGCAGGCTTCCTCAGAGTCACGTGATGCCACTGTGACGTGTCTGGAGCTAGTTTATACAGGTTTTGTTCGACTTCTTTAGAACCCAGGTGTGAGACAGTATTTACATCGGCTTGTCCAGCCTCATTTCCAAATCTCAATTTCCTCCTTAATCCAACGACTGTGATTTTCTGTTCCAATAATATCTGCTTTGTTGCAAACCATTATGTATTTCTCTCTTGCAGTGTTCTGAATTTGCAGACTTTTTTGTTCTGCTTCTCATTTTGTTGCTCATGTACATGCTCTCAATACTCATAAACACTGTTCTGTTTATAAAAAACAAACTGTAAGGAAAGTCTAAAAACTTATGTCTGGTGTAGTCAACAATATATAACAATATTTTCACCAGTTTGACAGAGATAAAACCCATTTACATTTGCATCCCATTCTCTTTTGACTTGGATTTATGGATTGGTTGTTTTTTTAAAACTTAATGTAGGTTCTTTGTCTTGTGGGAACTTGACTATACCAAGCATAATCTATTAGACTTCTTCTAGAGGGTTAAAATGACAAACTAACACCGTCCACCAATTCCTGGTAAATGGAGAGTGTTTTTAAACGGTGGAGACCGGCTTTCAGTTGATGACGTATTGTGCACTGTCTTTGAAGAAAGCATGCTGCTTCAGGGAGACTGTCATAGTCCAAAAGTCAGAAAGGATTTTGGATGGAATTCAATGAGAAGCAGTCAATTCTTTTTAATTCCCTTCGCGTCACATTGTCATTTTGACTTTCATTCAAGATCTTGACTTGTATTATGTCATCATTTGTTGAAAATCCACAATTCTACAAAGAAACACCTGGCCTTTGACAACTCTGTATTAGGTGGAATAATAATGTAAAAATTAGTACCCCCTGTCTTGATCAGACAAATTATCAAGGTACTATACATTTTAATGTTGTAGGGTTCAACTTCCCAGGCCTATGCTCTATGGGTCAGGTAAAAAAAAACACTTTTACTGGTAACCAGATAGTTAGCAGCCAATAAAACCACCACAGAAAAGTAAAGTTAGGACACGAGAATTCTTCTTTAACACAAATAGTGCTTTGCCGTCTTCATGCACATAATGACTATTTTTGTGATTAAATGTTGTCTTTTGATTCTGGGGAAAGAACAACCCCAATGTGAAAATGATGAAATCAAAAATTGTTTGCTTCTATTGACTTTCATTGAATTTTTTCCCTTGTTGGGGTCTTTTTTAAGGGGAATACCTTACAGAATACAGATAGAAAAAGGCTTTCCATTTTGTCCACTTTTTGTTTGTAACTGTGTGTTTTAATGGTTAAGGTCATTGATGCTCCTTTCCCTCCCCTTTCCCCTCCTTTACCCACTCCTCCTTTGAGGGTAGATCCGCAGAAGAAGAGGATTGTTTTCCAAGTCACCCTAAGTAATCACACCCCTAATGCATGGATGCTCTCTGTACCAGTGAGCCAAGGACATGACCAGGGGCTAGAGCCAGCTTAGCATGTGGCCCCTTCAAGCAGAACTGTGTCAGGTGGACTCTATCTAAAGGCATCATCGCACACCAGGAAGAAGTTCAGTTCTGCCAAGTTTGCCGCTGTTGTACAGTATACACCAGCCATAACATTTTATATGATAAAAGACTGAACATTTACATTATGATAGTAACATGCTGTCTGTAAGTAGAGGGAGAAGACAACCCTGTAAGTATTAGCAACAATGAAACTGGTGCCTAAAAACAGTGATTACATTCCTAATTGTAAGATAAGACAAATATATATTCATAGATTAAAACCATCAGCTATCAATCCCAAAAATGCTAATATACTGTACCACTTTAATTTTGAATTTCCTTAACAATGGCTATATATAGACAAGAAACCCTATAAGAATCATAATTGTCATATGTCAGCAGAACATGCAACCATGTCTTATGTATGAATTCAGAAGAATTAGTGTCAGATTTTGCAGTAAATGTTTAGTCTGTGTAACTGAGTTTAAAAATGCCTGTTGGCACTGTATTTTTGTGGTAAATATTTCACCCCCTAAAACATGACACTCAATTTTGACACAATAAGCAGATAATGCATTTTACATTTGTATGGCACTAACTGCATTTAGTCTTCATCCATTGAGGTGGGTCAATCAAACCACTGCTCTTCATTGATTTTAAATTAGGAAAATCAGTTCTTCTACCCTAAGTTCAAAGACGTTTAAAAACGTGCAGGTAAACATCCATAAAGACAACAAACACTGCATGTTTTTAAAGAGTTGTGACAGATAAAATCTAGTCAAACATAAGGAAAAATGCCCCCATCTGTCCTTGAAGCACAAAGACAAACATTTACCAGGTGTGAATGGAAAAGATTGACGATGCTATTAGAAATATCCTACAAGTTGGTCTTTACCTCCTTTATCTAGTTTGCCTTCTTTTTGACTGTTATTTTTTTATCGTTCAGTTTATAAAACATTCTCCGGACCAGCCTCAGCTGCCTGCAGAAGTTGTAGGGACTGAGCATGACTCATAATGAGCTGTTTTCTAGCCATTTTCTAAACGAGATGGTTTATTCTGCTTTTAACAAGAGGAGAGTGTATATACTGTAGCAGCAAACTTGGCAGACTGTACATTCATTGCTCATAACATACTAGACGAGGGAAGAACTCTAAGAGTTGGATGATTCTGCTGAGTCGGCTGAAAAAAAAAAAAAAGCTTGCACGGCTTACAAGGCTGGACACATTTCATTAAAGCCCCTCTCTCCCTCCCCTCTCAGATGTGCATCAATATTCAGTTCATCTGCAATTTAGTTCAGAAAAAAAGGAAAAGAATCACTGTGAATGTTAGCTTGCAAATTGCCTCTGACAACGCTCTGAATTCGTTTGTCCAGCTGCCCACCCTAATGCATATGAATAACGTCTTGCTTTGTTTTATAGACAAAGTAGAAGAGATGACACATGCTCAGAAGACTTCGCCGGTCGATATGAAGATTGCCACAATTAAGCCACGCCCAACCAGTCGCTGCTTAGTTACACCCTCCGATATGAATGTGAGTAATCTGAACTGAACCATGGATATAGTGTATTATAAAACCAGGAACTTGAATAAGTCAGGCCAATATCCAATCATTTTGAAAGTTATAGGTATCCTGTCCAGCCATCCTAATTCTTATTCTCTTCTAGTTTACAAATAATTAGTCTGGTCCCTCTCTGTTTGTGTTTGGTTCTTTTTACATTATTATTTTTTTTAATTGTGAACACAATTGAAGCAAAACCTTTTCTTCAGGATGTCCTGTATGACTGAGAACCTTCACAGACATCTGAACACAATTGTGTAATTAATCTGCCCCATGTTTCACTATTAAACACTGGAGTCATGTCACTGTCAAAACAGCATAACAGTCTTTTATGAGATAAGCATTTAACTAATATGGTAGTTATTTGTGAACAGATAATGCCATGTGTCTGACTTGGACACTCATTAGGCTACATACAGTATAATAGTACAGGTTAAAGTTAAATCAATGTAGCAGAGTTAGGGGCTTACTGGCCATCTCCAGACTCTTTAGTAACATGAGTAACGTGACGTTATCGAGTTACCAGACCACAGCGCTGTCCAACCAGTTGGAGTAAATGATAAAAGGTTAGATGCACTTTTCAGGATTTGACAAGAACTGACCAAAGCATTAGACTCTCTACACTTAAAACAGCCAAATGTCTTACTATATCCTTTGTTACAGTCTGGTTAATGCATGTGTTATCTGCTCTGACAAAAATAGTTTGGTTTTTTTAGGTCAGTTTCATGTTTAGATCAGGCTGAGTTCATAACATGACACTTTGAGAAATTTGAAAAAAAAAAAACCTATTGGCACATCTACTTACAATAAGTGACTAAATAATATGAATCTGGTCTTTGAGTTGATTCACTAGTTATGGACAAATAAAGATTCAAGTAAAAAAACTGTATTAATTTGATGAAACTGCAAGGAATGTGATACTGGCATTTGAGGGCGGGGTTTAGCAATAGGTCAACAACAGGGCAGAGAGGTTGCAACCTGTTTCTGTTCTCAAAACACATCCATTAACTATGAATAAATCAGACAATAGTATTACATTTGTTGCTAAGTAGAGACATACACAACTGTAGTGTTGCAAAATTTCTTATTTGCTATTTTTCAGTCCATGTTTCATGATCGCCAGGGTGTAGCAGTGGTGCCTCCCACTGTGCCGGGGGGCTTCCTGGGACTTCCTGAGAAGGGCACCATAAAGAAGCAGAAGTCTATTGGTATGACAGACACAGTTTTTTGGTTGAGTTGTGGAATGTGTATGCTGAATGAGTATGAGTGTCTATGAGTAACATCATCTGTTAATGCTCAGCGGGCAGTTATAATATAATAAAGCAAATTATGGAAAAAATAATGATCCAGTCAGCAAAAGTGGTTTGGGGTCATAATGTTAGAGGCCATTAAGCATATGCTGAGTCTTTATGCTGAACTATGGGACTCTTTTAGTCACTGCTATTTTAAACTGGCATCATTATGCATATGTGTTTTTTGCGGGTTGGGGGAGTTGGCACTGCCCTCCTGGCTGCTGAAAAATGCAACTACATCTATTGACAAATATAGGTTTAAAAGAATGCAGTAAAAGTAATCCATTAAAATTAAAACAATTGCAATAAATATATATGAATTATTATATCCCTCATATGCACATTTTTATTTAATTTGTTTTATTTCCTTACTGTAATTCTCTTTAGCATACACAAATTGATACACTTACTACTCTACTGTAGTGTAAGGTCAAAGTGTCTGGGTTATATTTGATTTTATCAAGATAACAACTTCAATGACGCTTTTGATGATGGAATAATAATAATAACTGATGATTGGATTTATAATATGACTTTAGGACCACTTCAAGGAGTCACTTTTGCTAAATGGGTTCATATGGTGCTGGTGAATGAAGTAATTATGCTTAGATGCTTTTTCTGCCTGTAAAATTAATTTAGCGACTGAATTGTGGAGAATCAAAGCTTTCAAATGATGTAAAGCAGGGATCTCAAACTTGCGGCCCGAGGGCCAACTGCGGCCCACAGGACGATATGAAAGTTTAATGTTAGTGCGCTCTGCAAGTTTTATATGAATGGCCCGTTACCACGTTGTGTGTGGTAGGTTCCTTTTTGTGCAAGCTGGAACTGAACCAACCTACCATCACAGTGGAGTATTTGGCTCCTGGGGGCGGGCCATTGGCTGGGCTTGATGCAGGCAGAGAAACATTTAACAACTATGGAGCCTGTGTAACATCACATAGCCGTCAAACTTTCTGCTTTTTATTGTGTTTGAAATGAGCATGTTTGACCTTGAGCTGGACAAAGTCAATGTTTTCGACATTGGATTTGGCATTATGCGGATTGTATTTTGTTTTCACATCATTTGAAATTGATTGATTTGTTTGAAAGTTGATGGCATTTTGATAGCCACTATCCATGCGGATTTGTTATTATGACAAATCGGCAAATTAATGCCGATGTTATGTTGACAATATCACCAATGGGGCCACTCAGCCAGCTCATTCATGTTCTTCAATATTCCATTTAAGTTCAGGATAGCTCAGGTTCAGAAGAACCCATTGAAGTTAAAGAACTGCTAGTAATGACGTTTGAGAGGATTTAACAAAGCTTTTTGTTGTTGTTGTTGTTGTTGTGGAAAACCTGATCCGGCCCAGCCTCACCCAGACCAAGTAATTTGAGTTTGAGACCCCTGATGTACAGCATGTCCATGTTCCCAAAAGTGTAGCAGTGGTTATTTGTGCACAAACCCATGAGTGTTGGTGAGATAGTGAGATACACTTTGCAGAGCATGGATACCGAGCAATAGTTTTTTCTCAGTGTGGCAACTTGAGACTTCTCACTTGAGAAGATAGTGCACATTTCTGCAGGATGCAAAAAATGCAACTACAGTCTACTGTTCCTGCTCCAGCACCCCTTGACACCAGCACTGTGGCAAGTAGGAGATGCTGGCAAAAAAATAATTGCGCCTATTGTTGTGTTTTCTCTCCAAGCTGCATCTGTGCCGTTTCCACCTCAGGTTCAGTGAAGGCAGCACAGCTCTGGAAATAATCAGACAATTATTTGTAGGTTGTTGTTAGTAAATTGACATTTTTGATGATGATTTTGTAGAAAGACAGACATTATCGAAAGGAGAGACTAAATCACAAAAAATCAGTCAAGGCACTATAGCTGGATTTTTATAGTAGGCCTACAGTATTTTCAGGCAGTGATTTTGACCATGATCCTGCCCACGACTGATTTATTGTTTAGTTGTGAAGTTGTGGTGTTAATGTTGCTTTTCATTTACGTGGATCTAAACGTGGGTTTTATTTGCTGGTAGGCCTCATGCTTTTAATGTAAGAAAAGCGCTTCTGTCCTGTTTGTGACTGTGACGGTTGGCTGTAGTTTTTTGAGGCAAGGCATAAACATGCACCAAGAAGCACTTTTTTCATTACCCCCTACTCAAAAAAACATTATTGTGGCTATGCAGGCAATAGTTTGACTGTGTACTGATGTTTGAAATTTTTTTTACCCAGATTTCGAAACTACTAAATTTTAATGTTTAATTGCTTATGTTTTAAATTGTCTTGTTCTGTTGTATCTTATTAACTTTTACCTTTTGTACAAAGTCTCTTGGAATTAGAGACAAAAGGTCTTCACCTTGAAAACTAAGTCCAGATGCTTTTGCTTTAACCTTTCTAGAAGATGACCTGAATGACTTTGAAACTTCACAGACACCTTTTGTACACTGTATAAATAAAATGTATTATTATTATTATTATTATCATTATTATTATTATTATTATTATTATTATTATTATTATTATCATCATCTTGGTCTTTGTAAATGAAAGTAGTTTAGGAGTAGGCATCTAAAAATACATTTATAGAAGATATGTCATGGCTTCTTCAGTTCTTGTTAAACGTGCCTAAAATAACAAAAATAAATTCCTGCTAATAGTATCGCTTCCCTCCTTACAAATTTGTAGGCTCCCTGTGCTGAATAAATAAAGGCTAAAAAAAGAGGTCACATCGATAAATGAGACATTTAAGCTGCAGAGAACAGGCCAAGTAGAAAATAAATGGCGATGTCTCCCTGAGGTACTGACATAATTTTTCTTTCTGCTGTGCTCTGCTCCATTTCTCTAAGGTACAGAGGACGAGAAACAGGGTTTCCTCACACCGCCCCTGCTCAAGTTTTCTCGCAGCCTGTCCATGCCCGACACCTCAGAGGACATTCCTCCTCCCCCTGCCATTTCACCCCCCTCCCCTCCCGCCTACAACTCTACTGCTGGCCCTGCTGCAAAAAGCTATGGCACCACACGACCAAGTTTTACACAGAACTCACCCTCAAATGCAGTGACAACCATCACCAGAGATGTTGGTACATTACGGCGTGGTTATTATCGGCAAAGCTCAGAACAGTTTGAAAGCACACGCACCCGAGGGCGCACGCCTGTGCCTGAGAACCCATACTCAGAGGTGGGTAATAGGACATTGTATGTGCCAGCAAAACCTGCTCGGAGGAAGGGCATGCTAGTAAAGCAGTCCAATGTTGAGGACAGCCCAGAGAAAACTTGTCACATGCCAATGAGCCCCTCAGGCGCAGTTTCCATGCCGACAACGCCTGTAGAGCGCACATGTTCCTCTATTCCCATTCCCACGATCATCGTCAAAGAGCCCTCCACGAGCAGCAGCGGGAAAAGCAGCCAGGGTAGCAGCATGGAGATAGAGCCCACCACTCCTGAACACCCACCTTTAATGGCCAGTGTTGGTGGAAGTGGTGGCTTGCGACCCGAAGACCCCTCTCTAAGTAACCCATTTGCAGCAGCTATTGCTGGGGCAGTACGGGACCGAGAAAAAAGGTTAGAGGCTAAAAAGAACTCCATTGCCTTCCAGTCTATAGATATGGGAGATGATGATATGAGTGGTCCCGCACCAACACCCCGACTACGTCAGTCTAAATCTATTGATGAAGGCATGTTTAGTAGTGATGAGAGACTACGAAGGATATTGGCTCCTCCTTCTGCAGTGCAGCTCGGGCAACCTGTTGGAGGTGGTAGTGGAAACATGACTGATTTTAACACTCCTGAACCCACAGTTGTTCGTGAACCTCTGAACACCAGAACAGGACAGTGCCCTAATTTGGACAGTCCAGCCAGTCTCCCATCGACTCCCCCTAAGAGCCATTATAGAGCCAATGGTACCTACCTCCACCCCGTCACTGGCAAACCCCTAGATCCTAATTCTCCTCTCGCTTTGGCCCTAGCTGCACGTGATCGAGCCATGAAAGAACAACAAAACCACCCTCAAAATCAGCCACAAAATCTTCCTCAGGTTCAGCAAACTCCTAAACACGAAGCTCAGTCCCTTCCTATTCAGCCAAGTCACAAACCAGACCTCAACCAGCCGCTGTTCATTGACACTAAGCTACGATCTGGGATTGAGACAAGTTTTGCGGAAATCTCTTCGGCAACCATGGGACGGCCCGGTCGAGGTGGTTTGAGAAGGCAGATGACGGAGCAGAAGTACGAGTCGGATTCTGTGAGGGAAGAGCGGCAACATAAAGTTGTTGAGGAGAGAAAGAGCGCACCAGCTGATGTTACAGATACATCACAACCAAAATCGGCTGGGTTACTCATGGTCCATACCAGCACGGAAGCTACCAACAAGGTTAACACCCAAGATGCAGAGGGTCAAGATAGCAACAAACCCTCTGAACTTAAAGACCCCAACCAGCCTGATCCACATAATTCTCTGGCACCCTTATCCAACCCTCCATCCCGAAGAAGAAGCATTCCATTGGGCGAATCCATAGAGGAACCTGTAAAGTTGCCCTTTAGGATACCGCCTCCACCATTGGCATCTGTCGATATTGATGAAGAGTTTGAGTTTTCTGAGCCTCTTCCTCCACCTTTAGAGTTTGCCAATAGCATTGACATCCCTGATGACCAGGCTAGTGCCATTGCAGAGATGATCCAACAACAAAGACGCAATGGTGGGCCTCCTTTACCTCCTTACCACCCTCATGCACCCCCTTCTGTCGCTGAACATCACAAACGAATGGCAAACAGCATCCCCCCTTCATACCCACCACCTCCGCCGGATCCAGAGTCTGTTGTGGGTGATTCGGGGATTGAGGAGGTGGACAGCCGTAGCAGTGGAGACCCTCAGCACATGGAGACCACTAGCAACGTTTCCAGTATTTCCACGTTGTCATCCGAAGGGGGGTTTTGCGACAGTGCTTTGGAAAGCCTCTACGTTGCTGCGGATGGGCATGCCTACCTTGTTGATCGGCCGCCCGTTCCCCCTAAACCTAAAGGCAAGTCGGTCATCAATAGGATGTCGCTGTATCACGATGCTCTCATTGAAGAACCCCCCGAGGCCTACGGGTCGCCCCCTCAGGCTCCTCCTCCTCCACCTTCGTCCTCCGACCCTCCAAGGACTCCAACACAAAGGACCTCGAAGCTATGGGGAGATCAACCCCCCGAGCTGCGCAGCCCGCCTTCCACGCCGGATGCTAAAAACACTGTCATCACAGAGCTAAGTTCAATTTTGCAGCATATAAATCGTGACAGACCAATCAAGCCTGGAGAAAACCTTGATTCTCCTACGGGGACCAGGGGAGCTTTCGGGACAAGGTACTTTAAAAATCTACATTTTTAAGTAGTTTTCTCTTTATTTTACTTTTTTTTTAACATTCTTTTTACCAGTAAACTTTTAGCAGTAAAAGCCAAATCTAGATGTACTCTGTATAGCTTATACTTTAATCATTTTTACATGAGGATTAGTATTGGATACAGCAACTCACCTGGGTTAGGGTTAGGGGTTAGGTAGTGTAGTCTCCATAGTACAGATATGTTTGGCTAATGGGCTAGCATGATTGCTGCAAATTGGGGAGTGTCAAACTCCTATCATATAGTTTTGTTGATATATTTTTTTATGTAAGCTGTGATTGTCCAAAATCCTAAAACACTTACTTGTTTGCCTATCTTTTAGACAAGTAAAAAGGTGTAGTTCAGGTAGAGAACCATGTTTTACAGATACAGTACCTTAAGATCCACATTGTTCTAGAGGACTGCAGGTGTGGAATGACTTTTGATTGTGTGAGGATTTACTTAATGTTTATAAAAATACTGCATATCCTATTGCTTAAAGCTGGTATAAGCAATATAAACCAGTTCTACAGTAAGTGGTTTATAAGCAGAGCTTGGCATTAACTTTTTTAAAGGCTGACTAGTTTGAACAATTGAGCTTGTTTTGATACATTCCTCATCAAAACTGACTAGAGAGTAGTTGTTGTAATTATTTCCATCCATCACATCAAAGCTGTTACCCTCCAAAGTTGAAATCCACTTGCATTTACTTTATGACTTTATAATTTGCAGAAACTGCATGGGTTTTGAATGCTTGTTTGATCACTTTGGCTTTTTATGGCTTGTATTATCACTTTTAAACCAGTTTTCTTGATGGTTATATACAGTCTAGACAGGAGCTGTGTGGATGTCAATTGAAATGTTCTGCAATTTGCAACATCTTTTGTCTCAGTTATCAGTTATCTTTTGCCCCAAAGCCCATTTTCACTAAGCATAAGTCAACATGTGCAGTGGCTTCTTTTCAATTTCATAGTGGGCTTGAAGTACACAGTCCTGTTAAATGTGCAGTTACCTTTTTGATATTTACATTTTTTTTGTGGACAAACTTGACATAGACATTGAACTGTGTAAAAAGAGACATTTCAGTTTCATTACTTGATGTTCCAGGACAATGTGAGCACTACTGAAGGTTTAGAATATTATTGAGCTAACTTTCATTAGACAGTACATAGACAGCACCATGTCCCTGTAGGGCTGTACATGCTCTAAAAAGGTGGGTTGTGGTGTGTGCAATTGCAATCTTTGCCATCATATGTTTAAAAAATTATCTACACAGATACATCTGTGTAGATGGGTGTTAAAATTGACGCATGAGCTATAACCTGATTTGTTTGTGTTTAAAATTATGTGCGACAAGCAGAAATCAGATTTCCAGTAACTGGGAGAGCGTTTTGATGGACTCTATACCTGAACCGGCTTGCTTCATGGATTTTTAAACTCACATCTTCCCATATGAGAGGGGAATAAAAGCACGATGAATAATTCACTGTTCGTATGCATTTTGTATGAATGGTCCCATCGCTTATCCGAGAGTTGTAGAGGGGAAGGGAGATGATTCCTCTGAGTGTTATGGCTTTATGATTTCATTACCATTCAGTCTGTCTTATTCTGTTCTTCTTCTATTCTTATTCTATTACATCACGTTTCATGTTTCTCCATTTGTTGATCTTTCACCTTCATTTCATTACAGCAGCCGTCTCTTCCTGCTTAAATCCATTCTGTCCAGTCTCCTTCACCTCTTCTTTCTCCATGTCCTTTGTGTCCTCCATCTTTACAGGTATGTTTCATCAGCATCTGTTACCGCTAATTTCAGCCTCACTTTTGTTTACACTGGCTGTACCACCTTTTTCTTATTATACACTTATTTTAACTCAACTTTAGCTCAACCCAAAAAAAAGCCAAAGAAAATTTTTATGGCTATTTCATTGTTCAGATAAACATAAATTAAATGGTAGTCTATACTCTAAACAGATTTTGACCAATAATTTAATGTACCCTGAAGTGTCTGTAGGAATCACAATATTTGTCACGTATGGATTGTGTATAATATTAGTGAACATTGACAGACTCAAAAGCCAAACATATGTCCCACAAATCACAGATTCTGCATAAATGAAATTGCTCTGAGAAATGGCAACTGGCTACATTTGTGTGTTGTTCGTGAGTGTGTAGAGAACAATAGTGAGTCGCTTCATATTTACCTACTTTATTTATTAGAGCATTTAGGCTACAGCAGCTAAAGGCTACAATGTACAAGGCATTGGGTGGTAACAATTGAACAGGCTTTAGGACCTGTGCTTCCGCATCAAAGATGGTTAAAGCTACTTTACACAACTTTACTGGAGTGCATGTTTAGCTGGCCGCACCGTGTCTATTTGGGGTTGATAATCCGATAGTACCACATGTTTTATTTTCAATACACATTATGAATATTTAGAATAAATTGTAGTGTCTGTGAATATTTAGTGGAAAGATAGCCCTAGTTTGACAGAAAGGGGATAATGTTTATTTAAATTGTAACACTTTGGAGTAGGGGCCACATTTGATCATGAACTCATGCATTAATTCATGCATGACTTTTGCACACTTTTTACTTTTAGTACATGCATTCAAATCTCATAAATTGTCAAGAATTATCATAATTTCATCATACTTTCATCTTAACCCTAACTGAAAACCCCTAACCATAACCCTATAAATGTACTAATGCATGAGTCATGCATGAATGTGCCCCCTAAACACACTCTAAAGTGTTACCATTAAATTGTTGCATTGTTGTGTGATTTTATTGTAATTTGTTTGGTTTTAAATTTACCAATGTACAGTATGTCAGATAATATTTTGTGACATACATTTTTTTTTTGTCATTTTATTCCATATAACTCCCACATACATATGTATATATTAGGGTTGGGCCAATATGATTTTTCTCAGCCAATACTAATATTTATCTTGCTGTTTTTATATTTGATATAGTCGATATTTGTTGATGTCAATAATGCCATTTAAAATAGTAATAGCCCTTTATTATGTTTGTCAATCTAGGGTCCACTTGATCATAACAACAAAAAATTATAATTTGTAAACGTAAACTTGGAACTGTGACCAAAGAAATAATATTCTAAAAACAGAATTGTTACTGTAACCCTATAATATTTTCATAAATGTAATATACATTATTAAAAAAATATTACTTACTTTTTTTTTTTTTTTCTTCAAGTTACTCCTATGATTTTTTTTTAACATTGTTTCTGAGCCATCCTGACCCTGTTATGGCAGACAGGCTCAACACTCATTGGCTGAAGTGATCAGGCATGCCCGCCCAGAAATAAGACCGAGATCTGTCACTCACACTCACAGGAGGAACATTTGCAGGTTTTAGTGTTTGTTTAATGAACAATTATTACTGACTGATTTAAAGAGTAAGAATTATTTTGTCTTTTCCTAGCATTTAAATTTTGGACTCATTCTATTCTTTTTGTGAAAAAATCAGGACAGTGACAGTGACAGCTGTTGTCAGAATATGTGACCTTAATGTTGCTATGCAATAAAATAAATAAACATTGAGGTTAACATTAACTAACTACTTATAATGTTAAGGCAAGTCTCTGTCCGGATTCACTTTGAAGAACTAATCTTATTATCCAGGTTAGTGGGACAGGTGAATGTGACCCGCCCAGTGGACAAGTGTTAAGGAGTCTCGTGCTTCAGAAAAAACAGTGTGAACAATCTACATGTGCTAGAGGATTTCAGTCCTTTTTACAGCCTCCACCGGTCCTCGTCCTTCTTGCCCCTTTCTAAGCTGCCCCAGTCCCAGTCTCTGTGCTTCTATTCCCACTGCTCCGATGAGCTACCAATGTTTAAAAGGACCGCTGCACTAATCCACCCAGTAGGACTCCAGTAGGGAGTAGCTGCTTCAGAGACCCCCAGTACACTTCACAACCACAGTTTAGCTAACTCTCGGTGACAATCTTAGGCCAGTTTACTCCTGTGCAGGCATGCCTGAGCCAAGTGTAACTTGTGAATTGAAAAAACAGCAGGAAATCAGCGATGTTTACTGTTATTGTGTTGTGTGTGTATATATATATATATATATATATATATATATATATATATATATATATATATATATATATATATATATATATTGGGATACAGAGTAATTTCCATTCTATTATTGGTTATAGATTTGGCGCTTTGCTTAATTTCCTTTTTTTTCCCAAGGGCTGTTGTGAGGCTCCCTTTAGCAGTGCTTGCTTCTTGAGTTAGGTAGATAGCTAGCTTGTTGTTGGTATTCAGTGTAAACCTCTGGGAATGACTTGATGCGTGATCCTCCTCACATTACTTCACCATTGCATGTGTTGCATATTTCAATCCGACTGTCTTGATACCGCCAAATACGTCCGGTGACGGCTCCAGCATTGAACTTACATACCTTTGCTCTGCTTTGGCAAAGTGTGCATGCCCAAAATGAAGCACCTCTGCTGCTGTTTCAAGTGTTCTATGGTACCACAGGCACACAAACAATTTATTCCACAGAACATAATATTGGCTCTACACATTCTCATTGGGCCTTTAAAAAAATTGTATCACAACAGTTTACCATACGTACAATACATGCGTTATTTGGCCCCACCCCAGTGTCGATGAAAGATGGGTTTCATGTTAGGAAACCAGTACAATGACTTTGAATTGACTTATTTTAATGACTACATGGTTATGTAAAGTATAGTAAAGTTACTTTACAGTGGAATGTGAGTTGCCATTAGAAAACAACAATAGGTAACACACACATATGGCTTGGCGGCTGTTTAGCTCTAGCTGTACATCATTCTTGCTCCAACAAGACAGCAGCCAACACACTGGAGTAGAACTGAAGTCAAATAGTAGAATATTGACCAAATGAGTGGTAGATGTCACTGCTTGTGTAGCTGTGGAAGGAGTTTATCTTCTTGATAATATTGCTTGTGGAAGGGTCTATAGTGTCAACTGTTATGTGTACCTCAGGAACTCACTTATGCTCAATAAAAACATGTTTATTTTTGTTTATAGGAAAAGGTATTTTCTGTTTGGAGCATGTCGTAATAATGGAACTGATTGCTGCAAAATATTGAAGGAAAAGGCAAAATATATGCAGTGTTTAATCATCAAGAAAATATTAGTAAATGCTTGGCAGGCCACAGTGAACAGCCCCCGGACCTTAGTTTGCCCACCCCTGGTTTAGGGGGATCTTTATTCTGTGACAGTCTAACAGATTGCAACACATGGCCTAGATTCCCACATGAACCCCCACTCAACAATCATCCTTCCTCTTCTCGAGCTGTACTCTCTTCCAGTTGTAGAAATAGCCTAGAAATGATTAAGTCGTCCAAATGCTCTAAGAAATAGTTTTTGTTTTGCATTTTTTTTAGGATTGCTCTGTAAACCATGGTGCAACCATCTGGGGTTGCTGTTGAGCAGAGAAGAAAATCCAAACTCCATGGATCATTACCTTTACTACTTTAATCACATCATAGGGTTGCAGTATAAAGTAGACTCAATAGTCAATGGTTTCAGAATACAGTTACTGTTTTGTCACCTTTACTCATCAGCTGTTCTTATCATATTAATTAGTATTTTGTTTCTGGAGCGTTGCAACTCTGTTTCTCTTCAATAAGAAAGCTATATCATAAAGCCAAGCACAGTATACATGGGAAGTTAAAGCTGCCAGTTTTCTCCCATCCCATTCCCAACCTTGCTCCAACAACACTGTAGCCGTAGACGTAGTAAGACACTTTCTATGTATTATCGGCAGCCATTAATCTTAATTGATTTTAAAAAGTGGTGTAGACCATTGGTTACGTTAGCAACCAATTTACAGGCTTTTCCTATTAATTTGTATTAATTAACACTTTTTTTTAAACCTAGCGTGGCCCTAAACCAAAAACTATGCCCACCCCTGTCTTAAGGTCTATTTTTTTTCTCAGACGTAAGTGATTTAGCATCTATAAAAGTCAGTCATTTTACACCCAAGAGACCCAATTAGTATATACTATATTACATACTCAGAGAACCTACGCCTCCAGCTTGTTTTATTTCAATATATTAAAAGACATGTCACTGCTCTCCTCAGACAAATGCAAAGGATTATGGTCCTCGTTTGACCACCCACCATGCATACTTTTCAGACTGTATGGGGTGTTCAACATTTGAGTCACTAGACACTATTTAAGTGACTATTGACTAAGAAGTCAGATGAAAGCTACACAGGAAGAATATGTCATAAAATTTGTAGATTGTGTGGCAATTAGTAAGGAAAAGCTGCCCTGATTTGTCAAGAAATAGTCTTGGAAATGTCCTGAAATAATCAGTGGTAACCCTGATTGGACTGCTCATCCTCTCTGGCTAATATTTGCAGCTTCAGCCTGCCTCATTGTTAACATCAGGATTTTCTCTTTTGGACATTTGTGTTGCATGTTTTCCCTCTGCATTTTTTTTTTCATCTCTCAGTCTCCCAGATTAAACGTGCGTTGGTTGTGCCTGTGGACGAAAGGGTTGCCTTGGAAACCGGTGCATGAGAGCAGCCCGCAGTGATGTCACTGAGAGTCGGAAAGGAGGGGGTGAGCGATGGAGAGTTCAACAGACTCACATGCTGCTGGTCACGTGCCTCACCGCTGCTTTAGTAGGCCACTGTTACGTAACCGCCTCAGACTCTGCATGTGTTCAGCCTTCTATAAATAAAGAGCATACATGCCGATAAAACAAACGCAATGTAACAGGATGGGTGGGCTTGCTGCATTTACTCTGCAGGGCATCCCTTCTTACCTGATCTGAGGCCAGTCTGAGCAGAGCACCAGCGTCTATGGGTACTACTTAAAACTATAATAGACTCTCTTTGAAAATAGGCCACAAATCACAGGCAATTTGTCTGTGCATATGTAAGTTTGAATAGTTTACAGTCATAGGGAATTAATGTTAAAGTTTTTTGTGTTTTAGGGCTCTATGTTTTCATTTTCCCAGTGTCTCAAATAGTAGTTTAGTGGACTGTCTTTGAAAATATTCATCCATTCATTTTCAGATAACTCCCATTAGCGGTCATCAGGGTCTAGAGCTTATCTCAACAAATTGGGTCCTGAGGCAGGGTTCAGCTCTGGACAATAGCCAGTTAGTCGCAGGGCTAACTCAAAACCATCTTGTATTGCCCAGGTAAAGCATCTGCTCACTACCTGCTGCATGTTCAGACCAATGTTGTGGAAAAACAGTTTGGATCTAAGTACTCTTTTTAAATTAAAGGGATAATTAATATTAAATGTCCAAATGTTCAAGAAAAAATGGAGATAGTTCTTTTGTAAACTTTGTTACTTATATAGTTTAGTTAATGTATGCATTTTGCTTCATTAACTCACTAGGAATTTGAAATGTGAGTTTTGACCCTCTGAGGCTACTGTAGTTTAAGGCTGAGTCGGAATACCTCAAAATGATAGCTCCTGATCCTAACTCTTGTTCCTGTTGTGTGAGCTACGTCACGAGGTCAACATTAAAACGTTAGGATTTTTTTTTACTGATGAAGGAAAGGGGGAATTTACGTTGACATACAGCAGCCTAAAGATGCATTATGGTTTCTGTGGATCAAATCTTTTTTTTTTATATTATCTTCTCTGCAGCTGCCTCTGTAAGCCTGTACAGTCAGTTAAATGAGAAGGTTTCGGGATCGAGACTCCCGGGCTGGTTCAGCGGACATGATGTAATGCGTGTGCACGTTTACCTGGTTCTCACTTCCTGATTTGCCACCATAAGTAAACTAAGCAACGCTAGCTACAAAATTGTAAATGAATGAACAGGGAAGACAGACACTCGAAAACCGCAGATTCTTCTTTGTTTTTTGTTTGTTCGTGCTTGTACAAATGTGCACATAATGAACACGCACACTGGATGCTAACACCATTTTCAATACTGAAAAGACTCAGAGACAGCAACATCTCCATCAGGAGCAGACCACAGTCCTGGTCTGGTCTTGGTCTGATCCTGATCCTGGTCTGGACAAATAATCTTCCAAAGCTATGTCCTTTCCATTTATTAGTGGTCATTAATGACACACAGGAAATCTTCTTGTCGATTTATCCAAATAAGCTTTGTTTCTCACAAATGGAAACAAATGTGTGCAAAGCAGTGTTTTGCTGCAGTAGCTTTAACAGTGAAGAATAAAAAGTCAGGTATAAAACGCCTTATAACCTTACAAACTCATTTTGTGGAGCTTGACTTTAGTCGAATGTTTTTGGAAATGTACGGGTGGTTGCACAATGAATTGTGGAATGCCAATAAGCTCCTTACTGTTCGTTAAGGAATGTCTAGAACAGTAGTCCAGTCCATCCAGATCATTCCAAAGTAAGCAATTAGGGGTATTTGGATAAGGCATCTGTTTTGACTCTCTCAGGATGCTGTGGTTTGAGTTCTGACCCTCTGGGGCTGCTGTAGTTTGACCCTCTGAGGCTGCTGTAGTTTGACCCTCTGGGGCTGCTGTAGTTTGACCCTCTGAGGCTGCTGTAGTTTGAGTTTTGACCCTCTGACCCTGCTGGAGTTTGAGTTTTGACCCCCTGAGGCTGCTGTAGTTTGATTTTGAGCCTCTGAGACTGATGTAATTTGTGTTTTGTCCCTCTGAGGCTGCTGTAGTTTGAGTTTTGACCCTCTGACCCTGCTGGAGTTTGAGTTTTGACCCCCTGAGGCTGGTGTAGTTTGAATTTTGTGCCTCTGAGACTGCTGTAGTTTGAGTTTTGACCCTCTGACCCTGCTGGAGTTTGAGTTTTGACCCCTGAGGCTGGTGTAGTTTGAATTTTGTGCCTCTGAGACTGATGTCATTTGTGTTTTGTCCCGCTGAGGCTAATATTGTAAATATTGTTCACATTTATTCTACATGTGGTTTCGAAGTAACATTTTGTAAAAGGCAGGGGCAGTGCTTAATTTTAGAAAATATGTTAATATCAATACATTCTTCCATTGGTGATGCAGTACTCATTTTAATTTTGTGACCCTTAATAAAGTCAATGAAGCTAAACAGAGCAATTTGCTAATTAGACTAATCCCATTAATTTAACTCTTGTAACTAAATAGTTTCATAAATGGCACAACACAGGGATGACAATTAGTAAGGCACTCGACGGATTTCAGGTTAAGTGTTTCAAATAATTTATAGTTTTCAAAATGGCAACAAGCTGCTTTTATGCTGTACAAATGACCAATGCAAAGATGGGTTTCAGAATAACATAGCAAGCAACATGATTTATCTATCCAGTCATTACTAGTGTGTAAAAGTCTAAAAACAGAACTTGAGGATTTACTGGTCTTTTTACTGTTAAAAAGTAACTCTACTTTAGTCCTGCTTTACTACTGGGTAAGTCCTAGTATGTTTTAGGTTTGGACTTGGACTATCTCTAATGTAGTTATGCTTTAGTTCTGGTCCAGGATTAGTCCTAGGTTAAGTTGTTTATGTTTACGTTTATTTGTAAAAAAGGAAATGTTTGAGAATCCTTTTCTCCATTCATTGTGATTTTCATTTGATGTCCTTTCATGTTGTATGTTTTAATAAATGTTGTCACACTGTCCTCTTTCTCCATCTCATCCATCATCCATTACCCCCGTATGGAAACAAGCCGGTGCTAAAATGTACCCAGTGTAAGTCTGATGGGGCTCGGTCAAAACAATGTCCCAGTTCAACTTTGGCAGACAAACCTTCCCGACCCCTTCACTTCCCCTCAGGCTGCTCCATATGCCATGAGAACGAAGGAGCCTTATCTAGGCTACACCAAGCACCTTGCAATTGGTGGAAAAAAGTACATTTGGAGGTCATTGCTAAAGTTTTCTCTGCTTGATATCCCACTTAGCCAAGGATGGAAGACATAAGACCTTACATGAGTTTTCAAGTTTGAGAAATTTTGAATGGAAGTCTCTTACAATATTCATCACCAGGGGCATGCTTGTTCATAAAACCTGGAGCTGACTCCATCTTGTTTGAAGGGCTGACCTTACCGCAAACAAGCATAAATGCACATTTATGTAAATAAATAAATGCAAATAAAATGTTTCCATAATCCAGGGGCCCTTTTGTATACATGTCTAGTGTATAACTTAAATGTCTTTATTAGCTGCTAAAGTTTTGAATGTAGGGGGATGCTATGACACACTTATAGTTAATAAATTATTATTCTTTCAAAATCATTTGCAAATTTTCAACACACTATGACTTTCTATGTCATGAGAATGTACTTGTGGAAGTGACACAGTTAATATGATGCACCCCACCTACTTTCATTCAACATTTCTCTGACATTTCTCGTGACTTAGCCTCTGTATCTGCTCCATAAAGGAAACGTAAAGGTTTGTGAGGGAAAGTTGAAGGAATGTGTGCTGTTGTGTGTGGCATGGTTTTTGGATCTGCAGTGGACAATGTTTTTTCTTCTTCAGATTAAAAATCTTCCCTGGACTGCGTCATATGGGATTTGTATGAGTCATTTTGTCGTGTTACACATTTAATGTGATGGCAATGATTATCTACAGAGGATGACTCAGCGAGAAAACATAATTTAACATGTTTGATCTAATTGCAATGGTAATTTATATGTGCCACATTAGCAAAGGAAATCAAATATGTTCTAATTATGTACAGTGTGTGATATGAACTAATATAACCCTTGTGTCTGTCAATATTCTGCTAAAACAATTTGCTCTCATGAAATCCTTCATGTCTTGCTGTGTTCACTGAAATACTGTGCACATGAGGCCCTCTAGTGTTCATTATAAAAAAAAAGAAAATGGCAAATAAGCAGATTAATTGACAGACAGAATAAAGTGGAACAGACCATAAAGGTTATTAAAAAGATGGAGCCATAAAAGTGCAGTGTTGTTCCAGCTAAGTAGTCCCTAACTATTCAGGTAGTCTGTTATAGTTGGATCTCCAAAAACAAACTAGTTTAGTAAGCGGTACCATCATCTTTAGACTTGTTGTTAAGTTCTGATTCTTTGTAGCCACTGAGTTCTTGTGCATCATCAGTATTTTGTTTCTGAATTGTGTTCTCTTGTCACTCAGGCCTCCTCCAGACGACTCAGGAATGCGTCCGAACACTGCCACCGGGCTGACCTCCACTCCTCCCAGCAGCCTGCCCTCTCAGACTCACCCTTGCAGCCCGCCCGACTCCGTCTCCTCCCTCACCCCCTGCTCATCTCTGCCTCCCTCCGTGTCACCCACGCTTACAGACGTTTTCGGCCTGCCCACTCCGCCCATGGGCAGTGGCGGTGGCTACAGCCTGAGCTCATCGTGCGGTGGTAGCGGCAGTTCACGCTCCCCGTCCCCGCTGACGCTGATGCAGGCCGTGGCCGCATCGGGAAAACCCTTTGCCACTAAACCCATGGAGCTGTGGAGCAAACATGACGTGGCCGACTGGCTCGACAGCCTCAACCTTGGCGAACACAAAGACGCCTTTCTGGACAATGAGATTGAGGGGGCACACCTGCCCTCACTGCAGAAAGAAGACCTGATCGACCTGGGCGTGACGCGGGTGGGCCATCGCATGAACATTGAGAGGGCCCTAAAGATACTCCAAGACAGATAAGCCCCAGGACCAGGCCCAGTACAGAGGACTTTTACAATCAATATTTTGGACGTGATCTCGAACATGCTCAGGTCTGGTCCTGTTTGTGTCTCTCATCTGCTGTCGCCATTTCAGCGCTCCAGTGTCGTCCACACACTTCCTCCTGAGCAGCAAGGGATTATTGGACTGTCCCGATCAGCACCACAGTATGGGATGTCAGGAGGAACTGCAGAGAAGTGCTGATGATGATGCTTTGTCACATCAAGGTGTAAATGGAGCTCTGTTCACACTGGAATATAAACCTGACGGATGTTTCTTTGACTAAAGACGTGTTCAGCCTCTGCTTTGGAATAATAAACGACTTTTCCATCCACCCGCTGAGGGTGCATGACACCAGCTGAGCTGGTCACTGCTCCTTTTCTATCTTTGCTAGAGTTTGTTCAGAGAATATTTCTTCACTAGAGTCCTACCGGAGTTATATTTCTGGGTGTGTCTAAGGTTGTAGAGAAAATTTTGAAATAGACACCATTTTTTGCTTTTCACTTGTTTGTGTCAAAACGAGAAAATATGAAATGACACGAGTTGTTCCATGCCTTCACAGAGCCCAGTGTGGAAAATGATTTGTGTCAAAATGACCAAACTATACTTCCTAGAAAGGTAAATAGAAATGATCAGAACACACATTTAAGTGAGGGCAGCATAACCACAAAGCAAACAGTGACACAAAAACATTGCACATAAGAAAACATAAGATTGCACACACTTTAAATTGATCTATTGTAATAACTTTATTAGCATCCGTCATTCAGGATTTGATCTATTTGGCACAAATCAAGTTCCATACTCCTTCAGTCACTGTCTGTGCACCAACCTGAACTCACCTTGAACAACCGAGTCTCACCTAAGTTAGACATGACCTCTAAGGCATAATCACATGGTTTTTCCACCAACACACTGCACATTGAATACACTCCACTCTTTGTATGTTTACACCCACCGTTGTGACGGCCTTTTGACAGGAGCTCAGTCAAGATGGTCTCAGTTCTCAGGAAAAAAACAAGACGAGGGAAATCAGCTGAGAGGGCCACCGAACCTTAAGGATTTCACAGTGTGTTTTGATCACTTGCAGGCATGTTAACAAATGATCTAAATATATATTTAAAAAAAAGACATTGCCATGAATATCTGCCGCCCAGAGCCCAGAGCTCCTCTTACTTTTCTACCTTGTCATTTCTCCTTGAACTTGAATTTTAGCAGGTCAACCCTGAACATAAGGAACATCTCATGTAGGAGTTATCTTCAGAGAAGCACTCGGATACAATAACGGTCAGGGTTTCATAGAAGTTTATGGCGTAATGTGTAAATACATATATTTATTTAACATCTGCAGGTTTAAGATGGACAAGATTGAAAACAAGCAGATTATTTAATATATTTATCATACCTAAGTGACCACCTGACAACTTTTGTACTATGAAAAACAAAAGGAAAGTTTTATAAAATAGGACATTTTATTTGAATGATTTGACTTAAGGGGATAGTTCAGTGCTTTGTAAATAGAGTCTCACTTATTGATAGTGAATACATTACCTTTCATTTCCTAGCTTCCGAGCAGACAGAAGTGACACACTAAACCTTGTTCTGCTGTAAATGGAGCTTGTTCAAGCTTGTTACAACTGGAAGTGGACTTGCATGTATAGATCAACTGGCAACTCTAAAAATGTCTCTAGTAAAAAAATGGACTACAAATGGAAATTTGCTGTTAAGCTATCGTCTGTTACAAGCATCTCTGCTTTAGCTTAAAGTACATTGTACGCGTCCTAAAAACAGAAAAACAAACGAACAAGCTTTCATTGGTTTAAGTTTGACTTTGACTGCATTTGTTTGAACTGAAACTGGTTACAACTGGAACTGTTTATAATTTGTTTTGGACAGGTTTTAAATAGTTTGAGTTGGATTTTAATTGGATATGTGTGGATTTAACTGGAATTGGTCAGGAAATGAGGTTTTGTTTGGATTTTAACTAGTATTTTAAATTGACTCAAACTGGTTTCAACTGAAATTGGACAGGATTTTATTGGTTTAAGTTGGACTTTATCCGCATTTATATGGATTTAATCTGGTTATGCAGCAAATGGACAGAATTAAAGTGGTTTAACATTAACCAATTTCTTTTGTTGGGAATTTAACTGGGTGTAACTAGATTTTCATGGACTTTGAATGTCCTGGACTTTGGTTTGGTTTGTTTGGGTTTAACCTGGTTATAACTGTACGTGGACAGAATTGAAGGGTTTTTAGTCAAGCTTTAATCCATTTTGTTTGGATTGTATGTGATTGTATGTCTGACAGGGTTAAACTTGTTTTTCATGGATTGAAACTGGTTATAACTAGATTTAGACCAGTTATAAATGATTCATCCTGAACACTAATTCAAAGTTTATTGTGTTGTATTTAGAGCTTGCTGCTGTCTGTCTTTCCAAACCGATTACAGACTATACTGTAGGAAATACTGGAACTTTTCCCAAGCAGAACCACATTTACAAAATACTGAACTATCAATTAAAACCTAAATAAGACCAGCTTTGACACTTGTATAGAAGGTGGTCTCAACATGTGTGAAAATGGAAAATAGCTTGCTAGCTCGAAGGTTTGCACTAGTTTCCACCCATTTGTGAAATATAATATGCATTCCAAAACAAAAAAATATTTATTATAGTTATTTATTATTTGTTTGTTTAGGGGAACGTGATAACCGTGATAAAATGATAAAGGATAATGTTTTTTTGACGTATGTTTGAGACTTTTATGGAACAGCATCCTTGATCAGAAATGGTATTGGAATGTATTTATACAGAGGTTGATCTTACGTGAACAGAGTGGTACATACATACTGCAACAAAGAACAAGACAATAACAAAAATAACTGATATTTGGAGTTTTTTCTCAATAGGCTGTACAAAATATGTTGTGTTGTTTTTAAGTTTGAGAAGTCAGTGTACAAGCTAACTAGAGCACATATCCTTAGCTATATACTCAACTATTTATTATTCTCACTCTGGACAGTCACAAAGTTAAGAGTTACCGACTCAGTCTTTGAACGTAATGTAAAAATGCATAAGTTGTTATGCATGGGCACATTCTCCACCAGGTATGCTCAGCTGTAAAAGCTGCTGTGCGTCTGCTGGGCCAGTAGGCACACTGTGATCGTTAATAGAGTTTTGTTTTGATTAAAACGTCACAGCCACACTCATCACACATTTCATTTAAATATAAGTTACAAACAGTGACCGATATATAGAGAATACATCAGCGGAGAGGAACAAGTGATCAGCAGTGATTGTCCAGTGTGTACCCTCACACACAGGGCTCAAGGCAGCTGGGTTAGCCTTTAGCCCCAGCAGGATAAGTGGGAGAAAATGAATGCAAGTTAATGTGACTGTAATAGACAACCTATTGGCACAGAGTGACCTTCAACATGCCAAAAGCGGGACTAAAAGAGACCCTAAACGCACCATGAAGCGAACACAAAGGTTGAAATATACTCTAATGTTATAGCCTGGCCAGCCATACCCACTGATTTTTAAAAATGGGAAATGGGCCTAAAATCCATTTTCTTCACTGCCATTTCTCATGATTCGAAATCCTGTCGGACTTATAACCATTGAAGTAAAATGGGGCGGGCTCGAAACAGTACTTGCTTTGGTTGGTTGTATGTCTATCCAATTTCATCCAGAGTCAGTTAATTCTGCGCCCGCACTGTCCCCTGAAAACTCAACTTATTTATTTATTTTTGTATAGAATAAAATATGGCTAGGTAGGCTAAAACAACCATTAACTCGTTTTCATTGCTAACATTATTATGTTGACCAATATATGGTGTTTTATGTGCCCCTCAAATGATGATTATTTTCAGAGCTTTTGCAAAGTTAGCTTGAACACTGCTGCTTTTCCAGTCAGACCTTGACTGACTGGAGCTATAACAACAACCTACTGAGAAAAACAAACTTTAATTGGCTCACAACAGTTGTGACAGATTACAAATTGAATAAAAAAATGTATTTACAGAGAGAGAAATCTGTGTTTTTATCAGTGTTTTGGGCTGGTCAGTACAGCCCGGTGTACAAGTGTTGTAAATAAGAGCGTTAAATGAGATGTTTATTTGATTCTATATATATAGCTCTATCACAGGTTTAAAAGAGATTCTACACAGGTTAATTTCTTCTTACCAGAGCTGACCTGCTAACCAAAGCGCTGGTCCCATCCACCCCCCCATCCCATTGAGGATGCCTTAACGACAGTAGCTCATGTTCCCTCCACACGGCCCATTCTCTGTCGCTTCGTTCGGGTTTTCTTTTCCTTTCAGTTCCCGACTTGTGCGAATGAACTCGCCGTTGGTTTCATACGACACTCCGCAGCTTGACGTCGAGGAGATCATGAAACATACACGAGCTCTGTGTTCTGTGAACATTAGCCACACGGAGGCTGGCGCGGGACGATGCTGCTAGAAAAAAACAAACGCTGTTCCTCTCTTTGATCGTTCTTTTAAAAAGATGACGTGTCGGACGGTAGAAAAGCACAGTATTTTTAAACATTTGTATAGAATTCTATGAAATTTTATAGAGAACAAATGTTGTTCTACACTGATATGTGGATTGCCAAAAAAAAATACAGTAGACTTCTATATAGATAAATGTGGGTATTATTAGAGTTATGGGTTATGTAAGAAGCAATATTTATTCTGAATAAATCTCCTTGGTTGTGTTTTCTTTTCCCATTTCATATGATCATTAGTGTTGCCTAGTTCTACTCTCTACTCAATAGGAGTAAATAGTAAATACAGACCTACTCTCCTCTGACCACATCTGACCACAGCTATGTCCAGACTAAAGAGTTTGAGTCACTATGAACTTAATTAAAGTACATTAAATTAAAATCATTTCTGTCTACATTTGTGTTTTACGCCTGTCACACTGTCAGTGAGTATTAAAGACCAGTTGTGCGACCAAACCTGCCTGTGAATATGTGTCAGATTTTGGACAGTTTTAGGGGACACTGTAGGGGTCAACTTGTCACACCATTTAATTTCATACTTTCAAATCTGTATGTTTGAGAAAAGTTATTATAATACTAATTTAAAGACAGTAAAGCTGCATTGTAGGTTTGTGTCCAGCTGAGGGCACTGTGTCAGTGAGATGGACATGATTCTACTGATTTCATGTCTAAGAATCATCAACACAATTTGAAGAATATTGTCAAAATAGAAGTTACATGGTGCTCCTTTAAAGTCTAGTCTCAGGTACAAATCAAGCAACGTTGCTCTCATGAGACTTATTTCATTCAGAAGACAAGTGTCTCTAACAAAATGTACAAAAGTTTACAAAAAGTATAGTTTTAATGAATACGTTTTCACATGACCTGCACATTTACATTTTGAATTATATAAGAATAATTTAATGTTCCATTTTCTATATTTTTACAAAATTTTCTTTTAGTCTTGCAACTACATTTTTCGCAGAACTAATCAATTCAAACCTATTCAAATTTGCTTTCATAATGTTATTGACTTAGGCTAAAATCTTTGTGACTGTAACTGACAAAAGATTGATCAGTCATTGATAGTGTTTTAAAGACAAAAGTTTTGCATTTAACGATAACATACATTTCTGTCAATGTTAACATAAATATCACTTTGATGCAAGTGTTAGATACAAAAGTTTTGACATACTCTAAACATATAAATTTAAAGTATAGCTCTCCTTTTATTAAGTTCTTGGTAATACAGTTTTAGAGTAAACACATTGTGATTCTGTTCAGGTTTTGCATCTAAACATGACCTTTTTCATTTTACAGTGTGATAAATTGGGCAACAGTTGGAGGGTTCACTGTAGGGGTTAACTTGTCACTGTGTAATTTCATATTTTGTATGAATGACTGAAGCCCTTTTAATATACAGTATATTTTGAAGATACAGTGTCAGGTACAAATGGAATGACCTTGGTCTCATGAAGGATATTGTATTGAAAAGTTATGGGCTGTGCTTTATGTAGGGTTAGTTACCCACTTTGTTTTAAATGGGGATGAATTCAAAATGGACACACTTTTAGAAACGGTTTGGAAAAGTTTGATCTTCAGGTTTCCATATCCACTGCATTGAGAGAAGGTACACATTTAAAACATAGTGTTAAAAAGGAATTTATATGTCACTGCTCAGTAGGTGAAATTTGGGCTTTTGGCATAAAAACACTGGTTTTACATTGCAGCAAGATTTTCAACCCATTTTAAGTTTAGTTAGTTTTGTTTTCCCTCTAAACCCAGATTAAATCTATTACTGTTTAACTAAATCTCATTCTAAACTACGGCCTAGGTTTAACTTTAAATGGACTCTGGCGGAGTTTAATTCTTAATCATCTTTTGTTCTTTAGAATCATTTGGTTGGATGATTGCGTTTCTTCCCACAAACAGACGGAAAATGTTTTAAAAACACGAGCAGGCTTCTTATAGTTTTCAAAAAGCTCTATTTTCAAAGATCAAATTGCATTAGTCTGGACATAGCTTATTTCTCCCTCATTTTTAAAACTTCCTGAGTCTAAGGTGTATATGTAAATTTATTAAAAAAAATACCCGCAGGCCATTTTTGGTAGGAAACTATATCAATTCTCGATGTATTTGTGCATAACTCCACCAAAAAGATATCTCCTGGCGTCTGTGATTTACGGCAGACGGCCAGGCAGCTGTAGAGATGTAGAGCTGAGTAGTTGTAGTAGAAAAACACCAGGCCGTTTTTATGAGACGTGGCCTGGTCGATGCACTCACTCCCATCACAGCACTGCCCCCACCTCAACCACTGTCCCACATTTGGTTAGTTTCTTTCTTATTTTTTCCCCTCATAAATAGATTTTGATTCTTTAAGTCTTCATAGAGGCTAAGATGTTTTCAGTAATTTGTGCCGAGACCTGTGTTCATGTTTTCTATGTTGCTGTAATTTTGTGCTACTGAATCATCATAGAGTCAATAATTACAGAAATGAAGAGAGAGTTTTTTTTTCTTGTAACTGCACTCCTTTTTTCTCCCATTTTCCCTTCTTTAACCCTCAAGACTTGTATGGCAGCCAAAATTCACTGTAAGAAATAAATATAATATTGCACTAGTGTTGTATTCTGCTCACTTCTTATATTGTTTTATTGTTTTTAAGAATGAGAGACCAGATTTATACTGTCCTCAGCTTTGTTTTTCTACTGATAGGTAGGTTAGGAAGTCATAGTCCAGGCTGGTCAGGAGGACTCAAAAGTGGGTTACAGAAATGCATGCAAAAACTAAAGCAAATGACTACTTCAAGTCCATCTGTCTTTTAACAGACTATTTATACTACATATTTCATACTCCCATGTCTCCAGGATTTACCAAAAATGACCATCAGTGTAAGAACATCACTTGGTCCAGGCAAAGGTAAGTAAAACATTAGCACCATCTACCCTTGCTACTTCAAGCTGCTATGTAACATTTACAATTTGGATGGCTTTTGATCTAATACTAATCTTTGACACTTTTTATGTGAGTTTATCCTTAATGTGACTTATCTCAACTTCTCCACAGTTTCTAACAAAGACCAATCAGGGAGAGTGAGCGTCAGAGCTATGCTACAGATCAATGCAGAAGCATGAAAAGCCTCAGACCTTAGAGTAGGGTGACAAAATTAAACATGGTTTTGTTCAATGTCGGTAAATATATATATATTAATATTAGGTAAATAAATAACCTCTCCTAAACATTAAATTGCAGTAGTCTATAACTTGTATTTCTTAAGTCATTTTAACATGTCAACTCCACTCATTTTCAATTTACATTCACAAATACGTCACTTCTTATTTTCTACAGAAGTCAGTTTTATTTAGACCATCACAGGAATGGAATAAGTAAAACAATAAGAAAATCAATCAGTTGTGATGTCATCAAAAAGGCTCTACAATCACACCTTAGCGTAGTAAGCAATTGTAACCAACAGGAGGCGAAAATGCGCCATACAGGGTGTCAACCGCCATTAAACGCCAAAGAAAAAGACCGCAGTCAAATCAGCACCGCCGTGGTCATATGGTTTGGACCAATCAGTGGCCAGCGTTGGGGTTCGTTGGTTCAAAAATGAGAACAAGAAGTAACGCACTTCAGTAGAGGAATAGTAATGCACTAATCGTGTCCATTCGTTCGGAAAATCGAAGAAGTAATTCCGTTGAACAGATTCACATTTTGCAAGCAGTTTTTTTAGGAACAGATTATGAAGTTACGGCGGCTTGTTTTGGTAAGTTATTCTAAACGCGTTACAGCCGGAAGGAAGCTAACCGCTAAAATGGTTGAACTGGCACTGCTGTTAGCTTAATGATTAGTATAAGCTAAAATAAGCTTAATAGTTAGTCTTGTTTAGATGTAACCTAGACAATGAAACAATCTTGTTTTAGAGCTTGTTATTAGAAACCGTTTGGCCCTCAGATGTGCAAAACCATGATTATGTTGAAGCTAGGCTAGTTAACCCCAGCTTGCTAACGCTACATCAAGATCCTACAGCAATAATGAAATCAAATAGAACTTAACAATTTATAGATGCAACATTAAGCATCAAACCCTTTTTTTTTTTTAAATGTTTAAAAAAACTTTTTTTATTTTTTGTAGTTTTTTATTTGAGTCATTTTTATTGTGTGTTATATAATTAGTTACTTTATGAAGTATAACAGTTAGGTTAGATTAATTTCTGCGCGTTACATTTCTGTTTTTTATTGTCTCAAACAAGAGATGCACAATTAAAGGAAAACCTGCAATGATTGTTAAATCTGGTAAAGTAGTAATAAAATCTACAAGGGGATGGGCTCTGTTCTTTCTTTCTACTAGTTACATTTGGTTTGACCTTTTCAAATAAGCAGCTCGTGCAAATACATGGATAGTGCCAATGTTGAAACTGTGATAATTCTTTTTTTTTTTTCTCCAGTTTCATATTATTTTACAGCCCCATCACAAGGCCAAGACTGTCTTCTTAGATGCTGGTGTTATTGTCTTACCCTCAAAAGCAGCGTCTATGGTGGAGCCAGACAATACTGTGAAGACCCTGACTCCCTTAAATCCACCATGATATTATCTTCTATACAGACTGGGGTGAGTAATCCAGTACGTGGTCAGAGTTTAGAGTTAAATTTGAGCCTGGTGTGAGAATGATGAGTTGCACTAATGATTGGGGAAACGGCTGCAGTGGCACCGACTCCAAACAGATTCTCCCTGAAGAACACGCAACGTGCACAGGGGCCATCTGACTCACACCTGCTGCTTTTTGCCTCCTTCACACTTCTACAATCTAGGTCTCTGGACAAATGTGGCCAACTCAACTCTATTGTATTCTTGTGTCCTTCTGATGTATTAGTTTTGTTTTAGTCTTTAGCTACAAAACTACACCAGTAAGACGGAAAGATTCTTGCCAGGTTTGTCTTATTAAATGTTTTTATTTTGTCAGCACCAGAGTCTACATTGGAGTCAGATGCCGTCATTAAAAGTAAAATGTATTTGTCGGATGTCAGTGACCAACACCCCCTTGACTCCAACTCATCAGGACCACCACATTTTTGATCAAGGTGAGAAATGCAGTACAAAGTCTTGATTTGGAGTTTTAAATGGAGCCTGGTGTGAGAATGATGAGTTGCACTAATGATTGGGGAAACGGCTGCAGTGGCACCGACTCCAAACAGACCCTACCTGAAGAACCAGCAACGTGCACAGGGGCCATCTGACTCACACCAGCACGTCTGCACATCTAAATGACAAATGTATGACTATTGGCTCATTGTAACCTGAATATGTATGCTATGTGATGATGTCACGTTCCCCTCGCATTTCTCAACAAAAGAAAAGGCTGAAGCAAAGGCATCTGGACTAGGTTTTCAAGGTGGAGACATTTTTGTCTCTTCTCCAGGAGACTTGTCAATTCTGAGATCAACTGGTAAGAGAGCTGAGCTTATATCTCTAGAGGGAGGGTTAAGGATGAAATTAAACTTGATTGGACCAGGCTGTTCTGGTCTCATAATTATTGGCTATTAAAAAGGCAGTGTGACCCCCGTTTGTTAGCTTTTGCAGTTTTATGGCACCTGCCCATAAAGACGTTACTAACTGGGTGAGTGGATTGCTCACTTCTGTTAGCAAAACTACTGCAGCTCAGGATGATGCAAATTTTATGAGAAATGGTAAAAGTATTTGACGTTTGAGGTGGTAGAAGACGGCAAGGTAAGTTATGCTGTAACATGTTTTCAGTTTCAGCTGCATCATGTCAGAGTTCAAACAGGACTGGTATGTCAGCGTTGTGCTCACGCCGGTGAGATGTGTCCTTTTGTGTTCGGTCTTCTCTCCATTACCACTGCTGTCCACTCCACTAGCAAAGTGTGGGCAACCCTTAGAATAATTGACAGTGTCAGTGGTAACATTAAGTACAGAAATTATTTGAGAGGGGCATGAAGGCCATTTTTGTTCAAATGGAAAGCCTTCATTGAACAGAGGAGGTGGCCTCAGATTCATGTTGCCTAGTATTTACAGTGTTCTGAAACCTAAACAGTTTGACTCTAGAACAACAACACCACCTGACTGGAACACTGTCACTAATGACTCTCCTGAGCCTTTAACAACTCTCTCTCATCAGGAGTCACACTGTCCTTTTTTCATGGTAACAACAATGAGACCAGACCAGCCTGGTCTATCGGGTTTAGTTTCAGGTCAAATCCCTTCCTCTAGAAAGAAAAGCTCAGCTCTTATTGTGGAAGGCAAAGTAAAAATTTCATTGTGCAGGAGAAACATGTTTTCTGTCTGTGCACATGACAAACACTTTGAATCTGGAGTCTTTTTGTTTTATTGGTGTAATATATATCTTGGTGTCAGGTGTAGTTGAGAGATGAATCCAGTATTTGGAAGTAGTTTGTCATTAGTACTTTTAAAGTCTTATATTAATGTAAGTTTACTAATACTCCAGCATTGTTTCCACATGTATTCTCATTTAATTTTTTTTTTTTTTTCCATTTTAAGCAAAGTAAGCCCTGGACTGCTGGGGTGGGGGAAAAAATGGCCTCAAACCTTTTGGACCGTTTTCTGTGGCGCATCATTACTGAGGTGAGACGGTACAGTGAAGGTTTGCTCCATAAATTTCAGCTTTTTGTTAGTTTGCAGCCCCACAATGATAACCAACTACAATGTGTCTGTGGCACAAAGTTTTTGGACATGTTATTAACCTGCCCCCTTTTTTTTTTTTTTTTTTAAATGCATAGTTTTTTAATCACTTTGTTGGTACAAGGTCATGGTAAAACAATTGCAATTAGGCAGATTTGGTAGGACATACAGTTCAGAGTTGTAAAATCCTTTTTTTTTTTTTTGTGGATTTTACAAACAATATAACTGATCAAAGGTAAAGTATTCGTGGAAAGCGTAGACTCCAGTAAAGTAAGTTTGAGATTAGACAGAGTCGTCTGTAGCAGATAGCGTTAGGTGAACTCTCAGGTTAACTTGTGATGCATCGACAGCTGCTTTTGACTTGACTTTGCAATTGTGAAGTTTTACTAAAATTACTTTATCTGAATGGTTGCATGTGGTGTAATGTATGCAAGTAATAATTGCCATTAAACACGCGATTTCGTCTTTAGTTTTGCTGTTTGTGGCAGAATAGCTTAGCCACAGCCTTAACAGTTACAACATTACGTTTGTTTTCCTCTGAACTGAAACAGCTGAACCTTACAGGGTGATGAAAAACAATTGTCAGAGTGGTTTAGACTAGACTGTGTAATTCAATTTAATGTACAATATATCCTGTAACTAACAAGTCTTTTATTCAGTCAACAGTTTCACTGTGACTCCAACAACTCTGTTGTATTATCCTAAACATAATAAAGGTATGTTTAACTTCATTTCGGATCATGTCCAGTCTACTCTCTACTTGGAGAGTAAAGCTGAGCTTTCTAGAGACCTTCAGCGTTACTTGCATCTCCCACAAACTGTTTGTAAAAGTATCATGGTGCTGCATTTGACAGATGCTCTCATTGTCAGTAAATAAGAACACACTGTGACATTACAATGAATTAAACATTTCCAGATGTATGAACAGTCTAAGGTTTCCTCCAACTACCTTCCAGTCACAAGAACCTCTCTCTCTGAACTACCTTTGACAAATATAACGGTGCTTAACATTCACACAGGGCATAAATCAAATGTAGTCACAATTGCAACATGTAAACCAATACTGTATCTTAATAGCATTCATTCATACTTTCAGATGTGTTCATGTCTTTTTGTACTTTATTTTTTTTTTTACATATTTTGGTGATTTCTTGTCTGAAGTAAAATAAAAAGTAAAATGTCAAACCCAATGTAATTTTTTTAAATCTACATGTTATTTAACAATGATCTTGTTTCAGCTGCTGTCAAAAAAGCACAATTAAACACTATTAAGGCTTAAGCCATGACTCATAAAAACTGTTCTGTAGAATGTTTAGAATAAAAGTTGAGTTAAGATCATGTGACATCAGTGGAGCACTCTTAGCATTTATTTGCAAAACAATAGACAATCATAAAAATGTATGATCTAAAATACATTTCTAAATGTATGAAATATTAAGTACATCTGAAAAGGAAAATGAGGTAAATGGTGTGCATTTATATAGTGCTTTTTTTTGCACCCTTCTCAGACCCCCAAAGCACTTACATTGTGCTTACACTCACCCCTTCACTCCTGGGGCAAACAGAGAGGGTTTTGGTTCACAGGGAAAGATTAAATTATACAAAACTGAATGAAATTGGCTTCATTTCTCACTTCATGTTTGTTTATGAACAACAGTGACAAAACTATGTTCAGTAAAAATAAAAGAAAAAATACTCAGCAAACAAGGCTTTAGACAACTGTCTAGTTTAATATTTTGTGTGAATTCAACTGGCTCAGGTGAACTTGGGAAAGGTGTCTGTATCGACGCCTGGTCAAAACAACTGTAGTCTGTAACATGGTTGATTATGAGAAACTGCTTATCGCTAAAGTTTGCTGTTAATCTGATTTGTAATCGAACAATCTACTTTTTGGCACAAAGGTAAAGGTTCATTAGGCTGCTCGGTCGTTGGACAGAGCAGAGCACTGAGGTCAGGTTGTCTTGTGGCTAAGTCCCAAGTTAACCTGTGACATTTCAACAAGTTGTTTTAGACTTTGGTGTGAGCTTGGTGATGGTTAACAGCAAAAACAGAGCATTTCAAGTAGTAATGTTTACATGTTCTTGCTCGTTAGGCTTTTTTAAGGGTTTCCGGAGTAAACGTGTTTAAAAAAAGCGGCATTCTGAGCGCATTTTCTACGTAAATAGAAACCGTCTTTCTTTAGTTTGTCACTGTGCTTTGTCTCGGCAAAGTATCATATCTGTCAAATGACTGCTCTCTTCCACGAGACCCAAGTGGTTTAAAGTGTGAGTCACTTTCTGCTACAGCAGGACTTCTTCTGGCTTTTTAAATATCTACTGTCCTGACAGTGTTCTGTCTGCACTTTTAAACCAAATAAACACATGTAACACAGAGGTTTACTGTTGTCATTTCTCTTCAATAAGCCTTTTGATATGTTTTTATATGCTTCATATTGACATTTTCATAAATATTGGTTTTATGGTCATTTCTGTCTTCAGCCTTTGAAGTGTCCCTCTTAAAGATAAATGTTTTGTGAAGAGTCACAACCATTTTAATGTCGTGGAGTTTCCTTTTGAAAGAGAACTAATGGATAAATATATTTTTCTTAAGTTTGATGGTAAAGAACAAATGTAAACTCATGATGTCTAAGACCTGTGGAAGTTATTTAATCCAACACAGACCTCACAAGTGAACAATACAAAGGCTCTAATGTCAAAGGTCAAAAGGAGAAACATAACAGAAGCAAACATTGAAAGGTTTTAAACCTGTGAAGAAGAAACCTGTTTTATTATTTCAGAGGGAGACAGAAGCTACAGTTATAAGCTGTATATTTATTCACTAAGGGCATTTTTTTATATTAGTTTGTGTTTAATTATAGTGTGTCTAACAAAATAGATTAGAACATTACTTTCTTGTTTACCAAAGTGGAAATTTTTCTTCAGCTCGCCAGGACATGAGACAGATTATACACAAACATACAACATAAAGCATAGTCATAAAGACAAGGGACAAATAACTTTTTAAAGACAGCTTAGTTGCCAGTATGACTCCAGCGCTGACCAGAGACAAGAGCTCACATTATAACAGTAGCCTCAACTTTATTCTCATTGTACTGAACCAGATTATATTGCGATAGCTGCAGGTAACTCAGTTACAAGTTTTAAAAGAAGTTGCACAGCACGAGCACCATGTCCACGCCAGTATTCCGTCTGTAGTATTTCTTGATTTAAAGGCTGTTTCTCATTTTACGCAGGTTAAACGGAGATCGTCTGGATCAACTGGTGACAGCGCTGTCCTGTTTACATCGAGTTATAATAAAGTTATATTCCACAAAGCGTCTACGTTCATTCTAATCGACACCAAAAGATACATCATTATAGACATGTACGCTGTGAAAAGAATCACATCGATGTAATTTAAGACGAAATAATACCTATATTTCCTGATTTGTAAAAGTGGGGTCCTAGAGAAGAACGCCCACAAAAAACATCTGCACGTTGCCAGATAACCGGCTTCGCCAGTTGAGCCGTCACACCCGGCCCTGCCTCTGTTTAGTATTCCATCAGTACAAACACAATAAATATTAGCGTACTTCATGATTTTTATTTTGCCACAATTTCAGCTGGTACTGGTATACAGCACAATACCAGTTTTTGATAGATTCTCTAAAGGGCTTTATCAGTTGGGCCCTAAAAGGAATAACACTTTTGTCTTGAAACAGCCAGTGTTCCATAAGCATTTGTATGGAAATAAAAGCTACTCCAAAAATTTTGTGCATCACTCGCTTTATCTCACTCTCACACACAATTCTCTGAACACAACTGTAACATTGGCTTAGGTCAGTGTTCAAGAGAGTTGGTAAGAGAATGCTGTGCACTAATGATTAGTGGGACTCACTCAAGCGCTCTATACCTGAATAACAGTGATAGTGGTTTAAATTGCAACTGTGGCACTGCAAGTAGAATTGGTTATGATTTAACAGAATTAAGACGTAATATGAATTCACCCACGCCACCTGGGGGTTTGGACCAGGAACTATTGTACACATAGGAGGTTGTGGGAAAAGGACACTAGTCAATATTTGATTTAAAAAGGCCAGACATGTTTCACACATCAAAACCAAATTATTTAAAAATTCTAGAAAACTGAAAAGTAGGACACAACTAATTTCCCCAAAATATACTTATTACATCAAACTATGCTAAATAAAATGGGCCTAATTCTAAAATGGTTGCAAAAGTACGAAAAATATCAAAAAGTTTAAACAAAAGATTGCTAGCTGGGACCGCCGGTGGTAAGCAGACTACCTAAAGGCGGGGCCCAGGGGTGCCACCTTATACTCACCTTTGTGGACAAAGACACTGCAAAGACAAGGTGCAAACTAAACTTGTGAACCAGTGCACTAACTCGCATGCCCTGCTCAACCACCAGGAGAGCTCCCAGCATCACGAGAAAATATAAAAACAAGTTAACCAAAGGGCGAACCCAGTTACAACACAAGTAAAAAAACTTGAACTAAACACTAAACAGACCAACCCACACAGAAAATGGCAGCATGCTAGCCACCCACTCTGACAGTTAATAGGACCCCAGAGCACATGGCACCCAACCTGCAGAAAACCCAGCAGCAGGAGAGAGAGGCCATTTTAAAACAGGTGCTTTTAATAGTTTCCCAATGAGAGGGGCTGGCCAAGGGTGGAGCTAGGAGGAGCACTTCAGATGCCCTGGGACTAATTGATAGGAAGATGTTATGTGGACACTTTTCCAATAATGCTAAAGTACCACATGTAAGCACCCTGTCTTTTCTTTCCTTACTCAACAGGAGTCAGCGTCACTGCAGTTTGGCCCCAACAACCTGGAAATGTTCTGTACTAAAGCTTTCACAACATCCTCAAGTCCTCAAAAATCCCTTTCCCAAAGCTCTGAAGGAGACTTCTGTAGGAGACGTAAGCGAGGACACACCAGCGCTTATAATGAGGCACTATGTTTGCAGATCTTGTATTATAAATAAAGACGGGGAAAAAATGTCTCTGAGAGATTGCTACTTGTGTAAATGTTATGGACAGGCATTGCTCCTGAAGAGGGCATGTCCTGATGCACCCAATCTCACCTTTGTGTCTGTGTGGGTGGGACTAAGATGTGTGGTGAGGGGGGCAGTGGGTGCAAAATAAAACCTTAAGACTCAGTAATAGTGTAGCCTTGTATACCAGGACTGTTGTCCTTTATTCTAAAGGTGGTCTGTCAGGTCCCTTCCTCACAATGAATCCCTTCCTCTGTGATTTTGGGGATGGATTAATCTCGGCTAGTGCGGTTAGTCCAAAACATTCATCGTGGCGGATGCTGCTACCAAGAGGATGTTTATTTCTGCTCTTGCCTTGGGTTTGAATAACCAGCCAAGTATAAAAACAATAAACCGCTCTGGTGTCCGCTCTACCAGTAGCACTAATGTTGACAATGTGTAGTATCACTTTTGTATTTTTTTGAGCTTCACGTCTGGCTTTCTGATTGGTTTACATTCCTCTTGTAAACCCCGCCCATGAAATTGAACGTAAGCAACAGGGTACCAGACGAAGAACCTTTCTTGTATTAAGCTTCGAGCCGAGGTATGAAATCACCCACTCAGCACTTAGTTGTCTTATGAACAAAATCCACAGACTTTTGTTTGCGCTAATAAGTATTCGAAGTAGATTTAAAATATTCTTTAGTACCTGCTGCTTCATGTTTCCTTTTGGATTGAGTCTGTAGTTAATATCTTTTCAATGTTCTAATAAACCATAATGTTTGAACCTTGCATTTTTATGAATAAGAAAATGGGTGAATGTGTTTAGTCAAATAGGCCAGATCAGACACAAAGTTATTATTCTTTGATAATATACATGCATTTATATTGTAGTTCACAAAGCTCAATTCTAATGGCCCAGAGAGTCTTAGCCCAGAAGAGGGCAGTATAATACCACTGTTTTCTCATAAACACTTGGAACAGATGCAATATGATCTCAAAGGACAAAATTCAAGTTTTTATTCCAAATGAACCTATATATGTCAAATTTACAACCCTACAATCGACCAAAAATGAGAAAATTCCAACTAATCTGGAGAATGTGCCCTTTAACCACTTTAAGTGTTTTCATAATTGCTTAGGGATAAAGTCACAGTAAAAGAAATCTGTGAAAAAAGAAAAAAAAAAAAATCACAGAAATGCAGTGTGCAGTTTAAAATCTCATCATTGACCTAAATAATGAGGCCTGCTGTGAACTCCTTCAGTCGTCAGCAGGGCTCTTTCAGGATGTTTTCTTGAAACACACAAATCAATTGTGTGCTTTACACAAAGCTATGTCAAGGACTTGGGTGTGTTCATTACAATTTACAATAACAGACGGGTTTGCAGCATTGGCAAACCATTTAAACAGACCAGGAATTTCTGAAATTATATATATTTTATAAATAATGTGTTTCCCCATTTATTTATTTATTAATGCATTTATTTCTTGATTTCTGTCACCAAATGAAAAGGAAGGGGGTGTGTTGTTGCTCTTCAGACATGAGCAATCAAATCCACACAGACTCAATGCAGCAGATGCAGTTTACGTTACAACACAGTTAAAGAGAGAAGACAAGCCAACTGTGGACTGACACGGTACAGTAATATATATGAAAATAAGTTTTTGTGCAGGTAAGTCTGTTGAAGTCCTACTACAAAGCAAATGGCTTGTGTCGTAGGCTAAGGCTGTAAATAAGTATCTTGTTCAAAATGTCTATTTGCAAATGTTTTACTATGGAAAAGAACATTTGTCACTTGCTAGTTATTTAAGAGTTCTAAAAGTAAACTTTTGTTTCTCTTTAGTTAGATCTATGGAAACTTACTCCGAACCTGCTCTGGAGCTGGATAGGTTTGCAAGTAGACAATAGAAACACTGTTGACTGACCAATCAAGAACAAGAAACGAGCTGCCGGTGTCGAGGAGGAGGAGGGAAAGACGCAGCGCAGAGGGAGAAAAAAGAGTGTCTGCAGCAGCGAGACTGGAGCACAAATGTACAGAGAACTAGAGACTCTGTAAAGCTGTCGTATTGTAACTTACAGGTTAAACACATGAATGACATTGTGCTCAAAATGAGTTTATTATCAATAGTTTCCGTGATACTGATTTTGATGCAGTCTTTAGAATATGTGTCATTTAGTCTCTGCTGGTTCTGTTTGTATGTGTTTTTGTAACTTCCATTTTTAATGTTTGCTATCGTTTTTCGTCATGTTCACTCTGTCACACACGTCTCTGTGATTGCTTTAGTGGCGACTCCGCCTGCTTCACATGAACACACTCTCAGCTCCAGAGACACCCAGGGTTAACCTACTTTGGGATCCGAGACTATTAGGTTTTGTCTAACCGGGTAGGTTCAACTAGCTTCATAGTACAGGGCCCAGAAACCACCTTTTTTTACCTTCTCTTCCTAAATGAACAGACGAGGAAAAGAAAATGTGGACTCAAATGAACTCAATATGTGCTCATATAAATAGAGAATATATGAGCACATATTGAGCACAGCACTGACAGAAACTCAGAGGTGGGTAGAGTAGCCTAAAATTGTACTCAAGTAAGAGTATAGCATTACTTCAAGTAGAAGTAAAAAGTATTCATCCAAAAAATATTAATTAAATGAAAGTGTAACTAAACCCCTGGTCGCAGTCCACCCACTGACAATATTTGAAAAATGTTGGAAAAGTAGGCAGAGCCCAGCGGAGACGGAGGGGACAAACCGAAGGAGGGGCTCAGCGGGGTGTGCACCTGAGACCCGCAGTGACGGATTGATTGACAGCAGCTGTCAGAGTCGCAAAGATGGAGACTGGAGGGACGCTGGTAGCCTTGCTACGGAGCGGTCCTTCAAAGTGAAGGATTTTTCTGCACACGAGGCTAGAGCCTTATCAATTTGTGCCGCTGGCTCAAACCGCAGTCTCAAATTTCCTTTTACCCTCATTAGAGCATTATAACATCCAATAGTTAAGGATAATTTCATTTCAACAATGAATATACACTTTTACCATTGTAGTATGATGTATGTAACCATATTAAATGTTTTTTTAGCAATACACACATAATGAAACAATAATCGATTTTTAACATACAACATGAACTTGTACCATAATCATATTCAGATACTCAAAATGAATAATTGACCATTCTTTATTAACCTTTTAAAGCAGAGCGTGTTTTTGTGTGTCAGCTCGAAAAGGACATGGCCAAGGTAAATTGACTGTATTTCTGTAACGGCAAGGTGTATTTCAATAATTCTGGTGTCAAAATGAAGGGGGCACTTGTGAGATTTCTCAGAATATCATTTTTTTAATGTGTATGTTACAGTTTCAGAATATATCAAGATGGAAAACAGCAAAATATCCCCCAAAACATTTCAGCCTCAAATATTTATAATTCAATATTTTAATTAATATCTCCTTTAGATGAAGTCTGTTGAAGCTCAAACACTATTTTAAATTACAGCCACACATGTCAACATTTACCTGCTCCAAATATAATTCCTCTAATGTAAAACAAACCAAAACTATTAAGATTTTAGTATGAAATGGTCAGACAGAGTCTCCATTAAGGAGAATATGGCAGAATTTGGGAAACTTTGGCACCATCTGTTTTTGTTTGCTGCTGTTTGCCTTGTGTTTTGAGTAAATTTAAATGGCTTTGATGTACTTTTAGCTGAGTCTCAGCTGATCAATTTGATGTGCCATATTAGGCTTGGGGTGTGTATTGTATTCATTGATTGTTTATCTAAAGCAGGGGTTTCAAACTCAAATGGGGGGCCACAGGAGGCAGAGTCTGGGTAAGTCTGGGCCACACGTATTCCACAAAAAAAGTTTAGATTTTTATTTTGCATGATTTTTATTAAACTTAAATCAAATGTTGCATATAGCCAACAACTATGAAACTGAGATCCATCAGGTTTCATTTGGTTTCACTCTAGCGATATAAGCTCAGCTCTCTTACCGGTTGATCTCAGAACTGACAAAGTCTCTTAGAATTAGAGACGAAATGATTCCAGATAGTTTTACTTCTACCTTTTTTTTCCAAGAGGTCCTGGATGACTGAGAACCTTTACAGACTATACTCAGACTCATTATGAAACGGTCGGCTACATCTGTCATAGTGGTTTTATAGATCCATAAAAACATTTACATAGAGTTTACTTCCTCCATTCGCTCTTATTTGTGTGTTTTCTTTACACTACAAACAAACCGGACCTTGGTTCAGTTTGGTCCAAACCAAGACCAAACAATTGCTTTGTTAATTGGACTTGTGCTGCTGTCTTGAACAGGCCTCCTTTGAAGAAGAGATTTGTAATCACAGTGGGACTTTCCTGGTTAAATAAAGATCAAATAAAAATAAATAAAATAGCTATAGCTGTTTGGTCCAAACCACAATCCTGGAGCTTTCAAACCTGAAGATTTGGTTTGAACCAAATGGAAAAATCTGAAAGTCCGGACCAAATGCTGCAATTTTCATACTGGAATAAAAATAAAAAACTGTGTATATTTATTATTACACTTTTATTAATATCTATCTTTAATAATACTCACTGTCACTTGATTATCCCATAAGAGTACTGTGCTGTGCAGAGAGAAATCCCTGCTCTAGAATATTGTATTGAATATATAATGTTTGTCAATGAAGAGAATGACTCCATTAAAAACACTATTTACTCAATCCAAAGTCTTTGCCCTCTCCTGTTTTAAACCCCTTCTTTTCTTTATTTCCAGGTGACTACGACCATGAAGTTTGTCAAAAGCCTGGGCATCGTTCACGGAGACCTGAAGCCCGAGAACATCATGATGGTGGACCATGCCTCAAGCCTCAGAGTCAAAGTGATTGACTTCGGCGCGGCTCATCCGTCAGCGGTTGTGAATCATGAATCATGTGAATTCTTAGAGTGAATCATGATGTAATGGGTTTGTTTGTGGTCTAATAGGGCTCCTGAAGTGTTCCTCGGCGCCAAATACAATGAGGCCATCGACGTCTGGTCTCTCGGCTGCATTGTGCTGGAAATGCTGACGGGACAGGTTTAATTCCCAGGCATGGATGACGACAATATAGTGAGGATTAGTTTTAATAAACATTAAAACATAACCCATACTAATTAATTTAACAGAGCATGACTTTTACAAAATGTATCGAATGTATGTATCTTAGTATTTTGTCTTTTTATTTTAGTTGGTTTTGAACAGGAGGCCTTTTGAATAAAGTAATATTTTGTGGGGACTCCTCCAGATCCGGTGCTGCGCTGAGGGGAGTACACGGGGAGGTACTTCCACCGAAAAAAAATCAGAGGAAAGCCAGTGTAGAGGCTGAAGGTACTGCACTGTTCATTTACATTACATTTAAATCTCTTGTACTGTTTGTGTATTTTACTGAGTCACTCAGTTGCGGTTGAACAGACTCACTGAGAGGGTGATGAACAGCCTCAAGGACTTGCACCACGTAAGTTTTGGTCTTATTTAATATTTTAAACAAAGCACCTATGACACAGAGACGTTTATTCTAACGGTTCATTTGTCTTCAAATGGATCGGAAATACTTTGAGTCCTTGTCCATCGACAGGGAACTGGACTGGCAGTACTTTGTAGACCTAGTCTCTGGCTGCTCTGCCTGGATCCTGAGAGGATCACTCCTGAAGAGATCCTGGAGCATCCCTTCATTTTGATGCAGCACATTGTTGACGTGTTCCACACCGAACAGTGAGAGTCTGCTTGAGCCGTTACATTCTCCAGGACCAACATGGCTGTGTAAACAAAAAGTCACATGATAAGAGTCTATAACAGAGGTGATCAAACCTTATGCAAAGAGGGCCATGTTTGCTGAGAGGGAAATTTCCAAGGGCTTCCAGTGTTTTCTGATATTATTCTTATTTCAAAAATAGAGGTTTAGTCGGATTTGAAGAGGTTTTAAGAAGTTTTAGTTAGATTTAAACAGGTTTTAGTTGGATTAAACATGTTTTAGTCAGATTAGAACCGAAAATGTATTTTAAACCTGTGTCTAAACCTGTCTGACTGAGCTACTGTTGGGGCCATATACAATAAATATTTTATGTCTTAAGGTCTAAGGGCCACATATATGTTCACTTTGTGCCATGACTGGCCCCTGGACCTGACTTTGGACTTATGGTTGTGATGTTTTTAATGAACTGATCTGACAGATCATAAATGTGTCCTCAGTGTGAGCCAGAGCGTGGCGATGATGGGGTGTGTCTCCAGTCGTCCGAGGGAGCAGCCGGCTGACAACGAACAGCCCTCCACCTCCAGAAGCACCAGGCCGTCCGCAAAACGCTGTGCAGACAGGTTCGTACTGACTCTGTAGAAGCTCCACTACGACTAAATTGAAAAATATTGATTGACAGAAAAGAAGTGAGGTTGTTTAAGAGAAATAAGGCTATAGTATATTTAATAGAATTAAATACAACTCTCTTTTCTGACAATATTTATTTCTCGGTCCAGTCAAAAGGGGACCGGAGCCAAGAGAAGGAATAAGAGTGCATTTGTAAAGTACTCCTGCAGCAGCAGCCAGTCCCTCTGTCAGGCTCCAGGAAACGGAGCCGAGAGGACGAGGAGGACACGGACGGACTAAGGTTTGCCAGAGGCCGGTCTGATCCCAATGCTAATCCTTGTCCGAGTAGACCAGGGCCCGTCCTGTAACAGGCAGGAGTCAGGGTCAGGCTCCAGGAAAAGGAGCAGAGAGGAGGAAGGAGAGGAAGAGGAGGAGAAAGGGGACAGGTTTGTGTTATTTACTAACATAATTCTATGTCTAAAAAAAACAAAGACTAATCTAGGTCTAAAGTAGGTCTATGTCTAACCCAAATCTAAAGACTAATCAAGAGTAAACCCAGTCTACATTTAGGACTAAACTGGGACTAAACCATGTCTACATGCAGAGCTAATTGTGGGACTAAATTTTACACATTGTTCTACAGTAATTACCAGTTCCCACAGTATGAACTGTGGGAAGAGTGGGAATCGAACCGCCTCCCTTCTAGTTGAAAGACGACTGCTTTACCCCCTGAGCTACTGCCGCCCACTGAGCTACTGCCACCCCTAAATAAAGTCTAAGCCAGATCTAAACTATTTCTAGATTTACATCTGAACAAAGATTGAACCTGGTCTAAACTAGAATTAAATCTGAATAAAACCAAGACTAATCCAATTGTGGGGTGCACGTGGCAGTGCTTAGCACTCCTGCCTCACAGCAAGAAGGTTGTGAGTTCAAGACCCGGTCGACTCAAACATTCTCGGCCGACGCCCGTCTTTCTGTGAGGAGTCTGCATGTCCTCCATGTGTTACTGTGGGTTCTCTCCGGGTACCGTGTACTCCGGCTTCATCCCACCATCCAAAGACATGTAACATTTACATTTATTCATTTAGCTGACACTGGAGGCAAGGTGGGTTAAGTGTCTTGCCCAAGGACACAACGACAGTATGATCTGTGGGGAGAGTGGGAATTGAAACGCCAACCTTCTGGTTGAAGGACGACCGCTCTGCCCACTGAGCTACTACCGCCCCACTGAGCTTAATCAATTTTGTCATGTTGCTAGTTAGGTAAAGCATGCTAAACGTTAGCTTCAGCTACTACTGATACTGGGCTAACGCGCTAATGAGGGCTGTTGTGGTGTTGATACGTGTGCCCCAGTACATACAGACATCTAGATTTCTAGCTCTATATTCCGTTTGTTTTTTCTCGTACATGTGCAGCACTCTGCTGTACCTGTAGCAGAGGTACAGCACTTAACACTAAAGAGTCACTGGCTCGTGACTCTGGACTTGACTGAATATGAACATCTCATGACTCGTGTAAAACGTGAGTTTTGACTCAACACAGACTCAAAAACTGTCTTGGACTTGTGCGTTTCGTGTCAACTTTGCTAATTTGATTGAACGTGAGAGCGTGCATCATCAATTTACGTTGTTTATCGCTGCTCCCCGGGGGAATAAAATATTAGTGCTTTCATGGAGGATCTACAGTACAGTAATAATTGTTTAGAGTCAAATTAAAATAAAAGGAGATCCACAGAAAAGTGACTCAGGCTCCAGTAGGACACTAACATGTAGGCTGTGGCAACAGTGAGTGTTTGTGTTTAGGTGTCTTCTTTAGATTCTTTGCTTTGTGAAAATAATTGTGTTATTAATATAATTTGTAAACATTTTAAAATCTCTAAAATTAATTAATATAATACTGTAATTGTAAACAATAACACAAATCTTTTGTTTTTCCTAAGATGACCAGAGAAACTGTGCCAGCCTGAACCAGTCGCTGCAGATCTGCAGATGTGCAGGCAATGCCTACTGGGAGAAGCAAAGGTGAGTTTAAATTCTGTGAAGCTTTTGTATGTTTAGTTTAGTTTATTCTTTATTTCTCTGGCACCATGTACAAATATGTTAATCTCACAAGAAAATATATGCTTTGTACCAGATTTAGAACTTCAGACTGTCCAGGAGCTGATTCTATTGTTTGAAGGTTTTAAATGAAAAGGCAGATGTATCTTTTAGGGATTGTACAGTTTTTGTGAGTTGTGGACCGAGATGTTTGGGTCTCATCATTTACTCAAGATAACAAATCATTTGTTAAACTCTTGTTTTTGCAGCCACCCAGGCCAGAACGCCTAATAGAAGTGTGTCATGTGACAGATGTCCCAGGATTAGCTCTACACCAATAAAGAGGAGTGAGGTGTCCACTGCTGACTCCAGCTAACATTATGAGAGCATTATGGACTGTACACGTTTAGTCTCATTCTTCAGTGTTTTTTTTTTTTTTTTTTATTACTGTTTTAGTGCAATTACTTGTTTTAAATACTCTAACAAGAACACATGAGGTGTGTGATAATATATAATTTTATTGTCATTAAGATGGTCTAATTTAAGAAATAAAAATAGATATGTATATTTTTATTTTATTTTCAGGACCTGGTTACTGTTCCTGCATCACTGTTGAAGATACTTTATCCTTCAAGTTTGCTGCTGTCTATCATCTTAGATTCTGTCTCTGAAAACTGCAATTAGCACTATAACTTCTGAGACTTTACTTTGCGGACTAAAATAAGACTAAAGTAAATATTAGTACATCTTGAATACACTCAAGATTCTTAAAAATTTTGGAACAGCTCGTGACGTTATGATCAGCCTGTTTAACACTCGCTCTTGCATTTCACCATCTTTGCTCCAAATAAGTGCAACTGATCGTAACTTTCAAACACAAAATAAAAAGCCTCTGTCCTGACTGAGCAGGATTTACAAAGTTATGGACCTGCCTTGAAATGATGTATGAGAATTTACTGACATTTATTTTTATTTAAATTAAGTGTTTTTTTCAAAATATTATATCAATATAAAAATGGTTATGCTTACTGTTAGAACAGTCCCTAAATAATTATGGAAAGACAGTTTGAGAAAAGTGTGTCATTTAGACATTCATTTAAAAATGTTTATGTGGATACATGTTAATTTTGAGTTTTATAACTGATTTTATAATGCATGTTTTCAAACAATTGTTTTGTGTGTAACTCCAGGTATAAATGCTTCTTTATATTTCAATTTTTTTTTATTTTAAATTTTTATTTTTATTTTGTCTTCACTACAAATAGGAAAAAAGACAAAAAAAAAAGGTACAATTTGCACGAGCTCACCAAAATTGGACAGTTGAAGACTGGAAAAATGTTGCCTGGTCTGATGAGTCTCAATTTCTGTTGATACATTCAAATGGTAGAGTCAGAATTTGGCGTAAACAGAATGAGAACATGGACCCATCATGCCTTGTTACCACTGTGCTGGCTGGTGGTGGTGGTGTGATGCTGTGGGGGATGTTTTCTTGGCACACTTTAGGCCCCTTAGTGCCAATTGGGCATTGTTTAAATGCCACGGCCTACCTGAGCATTGTTTCTGAGCATGTCCATCCCTTTATGACCACCATGTACCCATCCTCTGATGCTACTTCCAGCAGGATTATGCACCATGTCACAAAGCTCCAATCATTTCAAATTGGTTTCTTGAACATGACTAAAATGGCCCCCACAGTCACCAGATCTCAACCCAATAGAGGATCTTTGGGATGTGGTGGAACGGGAGCTTCGTGCCCTGGATGTGCATCCCACAAATCTTCATCAACTGCAGGATGCTATCCTCTCAATATATATCATTGTAAAAACAAAGAATTATTATTTTACGTGATATAGTTTTTGAGTTAAATGATGTCCACGGATGTGGACTTTCGTTTAAATTTTTGATAAAATGCAATATTTCTGAGAATATGATGTCCACGTTTTGATAAATTTTGATAAAATGCAATAAAGTCACAATTGAGTAATAGTGTGCCAAACCATTTATTTCATGCCTAAACAAAGCAACATTTTTCCTGAGTGCGAAAAACAAAATGAGAAACTATTCTGCCCCTGTGTACAATACAAAACAGTTAAACTAACATAGTAAAAATGAACACATTCTCAGACATTCAGAACCTTTTTTTGAATTGCACTGCAAAACTGTAAATTCAAAATTATTTGTGAAACAGTGTGTAACAGTTGCGATCTGCCTGTAAACAGAGAAACAATTTGCATGTAACACACCGCACTCGAGTTTTTCCTGAGCAGCCTTTTGCTCTGCAGCGTGCTGCGTTTTTCAGGTTTGCCACCTCCGGCAGATGTGCATTACCTCTCCTGCGGACTGAAACATGGGGTACAGCTTCTACCTGACACACTTTTCTTTAAACAGAAACATCTGGGTCATCTTCTAACTCTGAAAAGTCAGAGTTGTCATTGTCATGCTGAGCCAAGAAGGTCATGGCCACTTCCGTACGAAATTCAAGGAACTGCATGATGTTCTTCCTTGGCAAGCCACATACAGTGCGGTCTCTGCGGTACAGTAGCCAGCTGTTGGCTAAAGCCAGATCTGTCAAGTGCATTAGCATCCGCAGTGTCCATTTCTTTGTATGACCACACATCCGATAGTAACTCATCATTCTATCGATAAGGTCAACGCCACCCATCTTGGAGTTGTATTCGCGGACAATACCTGGTCGTGAGATGGTCACATATCTTTTAAGTTTTTTGTCCCATCTCTTGCAGGTGTCTTCTGGCTCTTTACCATGAACTGCAGACATCATCAATACAGGTTTATTGTCATACCACTTCACTACGCAGATCTTTCCATTTTCAGTGGTAACTTGTGCTGAGGTACCTCTGCCATCTTTTTTCATCATTTTGTCAGTTAGTAGCTTCTGCACTGCTGCAGCGACCCTATTCTTCATAACTGTACCAGTTACATACATGTGCTTCTTTATCATGCGCTCCATCCCTTGGATTGATGTGAAAAAACGATCACAGTAAATACGTGTATTAGGATGCAGCGTTTGAGACAGACGATATATCACCAATGCTCCCAAACTAAGATCCTCTGGTTCTTCCACCTGCTGAAGGAGTGCATTTGCACCTTGATACATTTCAAAGTTCAGCACAATACCATCAGCTGTAGCGCAAACAAAGTTTTTCATGCCAACTGGGTTGGGTTTCATTGGGAGATATTGTCGGAACGGACAAGCTCCTGTAAATGGAATCATCTGCTCATCGATGGAAACACATTCTGGTCGAGCCTGAGATCTGCAACCTTCCAGGATGCGCTTCAGAAAAGGCCTCACCTTCCAGAATTTATCAGCGTCTTTCAGATCCTGTGGAACATCATCATCAATGAGCACTTTGAGTGATCCCCTCAGTCGGAAAAATCGGTCACGTGTGAATTTATCAGCGATAGCAGGCAGTTTCAAACCCTTGGACCAGTACATCCTAATTTCAGGATATGGTATGCAAGACATTAAAATACAGGCACCAAAAAAAATTATACATTTCATCAGTTGATGTGTTTAGTAGGTTTCCACTATTGGCCAAATATGTAGCATTGGAGCAGTCTGCAATCGTTTTCATCAAATCTTTGTCAATATACTGGTTTATGTAGTCCAGTGGGGTCCACTCCTCTCTGCCCTGCACAGTGTCCTCTTCGTGCTCAAACTGGGCTTGGTTTGGTGTAATCAGAGAAGCCCTCCATCGCATCCCCCGCCCTTTCTTGGACCGTTCTTGAGGGCTTGGTCCGGGTGTTGTATCTTCAGGAACATTGTCTGAGACATGAGGATCATCCTCCGGTGTCTGTGAGCGTCGTATGGCGTGTGATCTGGATCTGTCCCCATCAGAACCATGTCCTTCATATACTTCATGCAGACGTTTACGTCCCCTGATAGGCTTAGGAGGCTGTGGAATGGGGTCTTCACAACCACTACTGTCCTCACAGCTGCTCAGCTCCTGTCGTGGGAGTTGATATTCAGGATCCCCCACAGGATCATCGATATCTGACAGATCTTCCACCTCAGATTTGCTTCCATCAAATGAAAAGAATAACTCTGTAGCTTGCGACAGAGATAAAGCTGGTAAAAATAAAAGCAAGAGAAAAATCAAATAAAAATATGTAGATGTAATTATGCTAATGCTACCAATGCTATTTGCAATATTTAGCAAGTAGCATTGTTGCAATACTAATCTGTTTGCAAGTTGTTTGTTAGTTAGTTAGTCTGTTCTTTTTTCTACAAAAAATCATCCAAAATACAATCTAATTCTCGCATTTTGATGTTAGCAATTATGATGACAAATTAACATTTTTATCTAAACTATGTCCCTCTGTCCACCTTTGTGGACATCATGTTTAGCGGCATGGTAAATTATTGCAGTTACAAACTTAAGAAAAAAAAATTACTTTCAAACTAAACATTGAATGTTTATATACATATCTAAACAGGAATCAGCCATGAAATTTGATTTTTTTTTCTTACCTCGGCGTGGTTTGGATTTGAAGATGTGATCTGAAGGTAAGGACTTGTTGGCAGCCATCTTGAATCCAACATGTACTGTGTTATACTATTCTGCGACCACAAAGTGGCAGTATAATGTCCTTGTATGTGGTCGCCAGGACTATGTAAACCAAATGTTAATATTGTGGTCTACATGACCCCAAATGTGATGTCCGCATATGTGGACGCCAGGTCGTATGAGGTTAAAGTAGATAAAATTAGAATAAATAAAATGGAAATGTCAGGTCATGGCTCCGCTCCTACCCAATGACAGAGGCACGCAGGGTTTTTTTTCCACTGGAGTACTCACGTGAAGGATGCGTGCACAATTAATAACTAATATCACCACGCAATAAAGGGTTGGCCTGCACTGGGTGCGCCCCTCCCCCTATAACTGTTTTGTCAACCTGAAGGGGGCAAGCCACCCTTTTCCGACTGAGAACCATGGTCTCAGACTTGGAGGTGCTGATCCTCATCCCAGCTGCTTCACACTCGGCTGCAAACCGTCCCAGTGCACACTGGAGGTCCTGGCTTGATGGAGCCAACAGGACAACATCATCTGCAAAAAGCAGAGACAAGATCCTGTGGTCCCCACACCAGACTCCCTCCGGCCCCTGGCTGCGCCTAAAAATCCTGTCCATAAAGATAATGAACAGGACCGGTGACAAAGGGCAGCCCTGCCGGAGTCCAACATTCACCGGGAACAGGTCTGACTTACTGCAATGCGAAACCAGCTCCTGCTCCGGTCCGGAGGGACCGGACAGCCCTTAGCAAAGGGCCCCGGACCCCATACTCCCAGAGCACCCCCCACAGGGCACCATGGGTGACACAGTTGAATGCCTTCTCCAGATCCACAAAACATATGTGGACTGGTTGGGCAAACTCCCATAAACCCTCCAGCACCCTGGAGAGGGAATAGAGCTGGTCCAGTGTTCCACGACCGGGACGAAAACCGCATTGTTCCTCCTGGATCTGAGGTTCAACTATTGGCTTCTCTTCAGTACCCTGGCATAGACTTTCCCGGGGAGGCTGAGGAGTGTGATCCCTCTGTAGTTGGAACACACCCTCCGGTCCTCCTTCTTGAAAAGAGGGACCACCACCCCGGTCTTGCCAGTCCAGAGGAACTTTTCGCCAAATGCCAAATGTTGCAGAGGCGTGTCAGTCCCCGGGTGCCGAAGGTGCACCATATTGGGCTTAACGGTGCTTGATATTTCTTTATCCATAAAGGGTTTTGAACCGCACTTTGTCTGGCCCGTCACCTAGGACCTGTTTGCCTTGGGAGACCCTACCAGGGACATATAGCCCCAAACTACATAGCTCCTAGGATCATTCGGGCACCGAAACCCCTCCACCACAATAAGGTGGCAGTTCAAGGAGGAGAAATTTTCAAAAAGTCACTCCCACCAGGGTTGTCATGTAACATAACTTAACTCTAGAGACCAGAGCCGTCTTTTGTACCAGGCTGTAAACAGTTATTTTTTACAGTTTTGTAAAGTTTCCATTGGATTTCTACTTAGATTTCTGCTTTTGGAGCCTGGACACTGATAGCGCCCATGTTGCTAATTAACAACAAGCAGCTGCTGAAGATACATTACACCATATATTGCTCTGACAAGAGACACTAGTTTTTAAAGCTATAAAGCTTGACAGAAACAGGTTTTTTTTTACGGCCGATGGAGGGTGTAGGTAAAAAACTTGTTTTATGTTATAACATCATGAAAATAGTTTAGTTGTAGCCTTTGAAATGGTGAAAACAGACCTTACATTAGCGGAAGCTTAAAAACAGAACTAAATAAACTACAACAACCGTGATTAGATTCATCAGGGGTAAACAACACTTACTTTGAAGTCCTCTGCATTGTACCAGGTCTGCTCTCTTTTCAAACAAGTTCAATCCTGACCACCTGACCATTTCTGAGATCTTTTTCTTCCAAGTTTCCAATTGTGTTTTCTCTATTGTGATACTGCCTGACAAACATTTCTTGTCATGTAAAAGCTGTCTCAGTACAACAGTGGTACTCTAAATCAGTCTCTCTTTGGTACGAGTGCTGGAACTATAACTATTAATAAAAAGCATTACTTCATAAATACATGTATAAAGCAGAAACAAATGCAGATGGGATTTTTTTTTTTATTAAAACGTACAAATTAAAAAAAATAAAATATTTTTCTGAGAATTTTTTGTCTTGTTTAAATAATTGTTGGCCAATGAGCACTTTCATTTATATATTTATTTATTTTTAGTTTTGGAAGTTCTGGTCCTCCATACTCACAGGGCATTGAGCACTAAAAAATCCCCCATGAGTTTGTAATTGATTGGTCTAACACTAAACTAATTGAACAAAGTCTGAATGTTAGAGCTGCTCCTTGATATCTCCAAATATTATTCAATGGTCTTGTACTTAGAGGCCATTTCAACAACAACGTGTTTTGCCAAAACCACAATGATTTTGTTGTGGACAGGCCTTTCGATTCCCCAAGGACAAAATTCTCACTCCACGAAATCGTCCAGGATGTGTTTTTGTTTCATTGCAGCTGGCTCTCTCCTCTCACGTTAACTGTGAAACTCTCATCCTCTCTGAAAATAATGACATCTTAGCAGAATAGCAAAAAGAAAAAGCGTTTGGTGCAGCTCTGTGTAAACGCAGATTGTAACGTAATGTTGTCGCGTGAATGCAAAACCCCAACAGCAAAACCATTGACTCTAAGTCCCTAAGAGCTGTCAACACAACACCACAAAGCTCAAATGCAGACCTGTAGCATGATCTAAATAATCTGTGTTCACAAATGCACTGAGGTGTTGAACACTATGGAATATCCAGTCTTTACACAGAAGTAATGACTCCACACTGCTCCATAAGAAACAATTTTTATTATCCTGGAACAGATAAACTTTAAACTGTAATGTTAAAAAGATATTAACCTGTTATTTTCAGGGGTCATTTTGGCTGTCTTGTGTGTAATTTAACCTCTCCAAATTAAAATGATTGCTGTTATTGAACCCTATGGAATTTAAATACAAGTGTGGGCTCTTTGTAAAGGTAACAACCTGTAGTTTCACCCACAACAGTCAGAATCTCTCTAAGTACTACTGATACAATTTTATACACTTTGGAACACACAGAGAAAATTATTTTTTGTGTCCTCGCCTGGAATATTTAGTGAAAATAAAGGTGTCAGTTGGTGTAGTTGAGGACTAAAACACACTATGGGCCAAAATAATAACTTGATGACTACTCACATTTCAAACTTGAAAAGAATATCTGTAAAAATTATTTTTTTACACCAGTTTTTATTTTGGTAGGTTCATGCGTTTTTTAGATATTTATATCCAAACTCATCCAAACTCATCCAAATTGGACACATTTGGAAAACGTATGAAAAAGTGCAATAAGTTCTAAATGCTTCAACCCACAGGCATCAATGAGGGCTCTACTGAAAGCTTACACCAAGAGGAATCTGAATCTACACACAGAGTCCTTATATTAGTTATGAAAATTGATATCACATAATAATAACACAATAAAATATGCATATCTCCATATAAAAATAGTCCAAATTAGATTTATGGGTCAAAATATATATTTTTTAATAAAACTCACACATAAAAACACACTGCAAACTATATACATGGATGTTCAATGTTCTATGTGGCACTCGTTATAGCAGTCCCTCGTTGGCAAAAAGCACAATGGTGTGTTACATGTCGAGCATTTTACAGGTTTTTTTGCTTTTCATTTCCTGCACCTCAGCCTGCCATGTGTCTTGTCACCAGCACTGCTGATGTGCACCAAGCGATGCTGCTTGTCCTTGTTGCCTTATTCCTGCACTGGTGGCCTTGTGGATCCTCCATCTGCCAGCTCCAAGACCAGGGTTTCCCTGAATGCTTTTTGGTGCATTGGATTTGTGTTCTTTACTTTGCACTGTGCTTTATACAATATAAAAGCATTCACAATGGAAATGTCCACAAAATGGTAGAAGGAGGTCTTATACCATTTCTTGGTCTTGTGAAGGACCTCATAGTACCCTATCAGTGCATCTGATAGGTCGACTCCCCCCATGTACCTACAAAAATAAAAGAGAAAAATAATTAATATTGTGGAAACATACAAATACTATTTGAGGGGGATAAAGTCATGTTATATTATACATACTTGTTGTAGTCTTTGATGGCTGGTGGAATGGGGACATCTTTCACAGTCCAATGGCCTGCATTGTCCTTCACCTTGCGCTGTACTGTCTCTTCTCCATGGGCAGTGTGTGGTGGAGCACATGAAGACATCCCGAGTGTCTTTCCACTGGACAAAGAGCAGGGGCTCCTCCCTAATCCACCTTATACTTCCACGGGGAGCTTTGTTATTCAGGGCATTGTTTGCAGTTTTGGGGTATCCCTGTCTGTTTGTCCTGATGGTCCCACAGGCTGAGATATTTTTCTGCAAGAGATCTTGAAACAGAACTGGGCTTGTATAGAAATTGTCTACGCAGAGCTTGTAGCCTGTGCCCAGTAGATTGGTATTCAAAAGACTCATAACTGAGTCATAGCTCAACCCCTTTTTGCTTGCCTGTGTGCTTTTGCCCTCATAAACAAAAAAGTCCCATGTATAGCCTGTTTTGGAATCGGCAATAACAAATAGTTTGTAGCCCCATCGAACAGGCTTGTTCTTCATGTACTGTTTGAATATAACACGAGCCTTTGAAGCAACCATTCTTTCATCAATAGAAATATGCTGGTCAGGTTGGTAATTCTGCCGGCATGCATTTCTGATTTCTGTATACAGTGGCTTGATCTTGCCCTGGCGGTCATACTCAGCAGTGCCTCTTTTAACTTCATTTTCGGCATCATCTTCTGGACTGCTTAGATGAAGAGCATGAATGATAGAATGAAATTTCCTACCTGAAAGAACTGACTTCGGAAATTGAAGACTGTATAACCTCCCTTGTCTCCAATAATCTGTAAGTGCAGGTACTTTCACGAGCCCCATGTAAATAACCAGGGCCAGAAAAGAGTACATGTCCTCAATGGTAATGTCCGTCCATTTCCATGTCACATTGTTGATCTACTCACAGTGTCTTTTAAGCAACCAATATCTGGGATGTGATTATGTCATAATATGCCTTGAAGTTAACACACCCTTTGGAGCGGGGCCCAAAATAAATCTTTGACCAGATTGAAAAGTTTTTTTGGGGTAAATGAGTTGCCACACCTCAACAGAATCTTTGCGTTTTGGAGTAAAATGTTTTGTCATGTAAACCACCACCAACAGTTTGGCACTCTAGCAGCCTGGCCAGCAATACCCATTCACTTCGCAAAGTAAACAGTGTTTACAGTTCAACTGCATCCAGAGGCTGTTCAATTTGTGTCTGTTGGTACTGTCCCCTGGAAACCCAACTCAAATCCTCAGACCCCAGACTAATCCTTTGTGTAAAACAGAAAAAGATTTGTGTCTTAGTCACAAGTTCATTGAGAATGCGCCTCACTTTACTCAAAGGTTATTTTGTGGCATGAAGGACACTGTGACTTTATTTGATGTTGAACAAGAGCCAAATCAATTATTCATCTCATTAAAACTGAAACAGCACCATTTATTTTCACTGGAACGCTGTCTTGGCTGTGGCAAAGCAGCGTTGTTAACTTTGGACATTTTGAGTCATTTTTGGCGTTTTATTTCTCAAAACTGTCAGTTGAATTGTGATCTCTCTTGTAAAACTGTCTAAGGCACAGAGCTGTCACGGTGGAGGTGGATGTACTTTAGTGTAGTCTGACGTTTGCTACAGCAGCCTCTGAGCAGCTTTTATGCTGATGTTTATATCACTGCTGTAGTTTTGTTGGAGCTGTGTGACATTCAGTTCAGGTTTCTGGAAAAATAAATTTGAAATATACAGTATTAGGCTGCTAGGTTGACCTGGCTCCTTGTTTTTTTAGTCAGTAGTGACTGTAAAAAATAAATAAACATAAAAATGAAATAGTACGCAAGTTAAAGTTATAAATACAAAGATCATCACCAACTGTTTAGGTTTTATGTTTTATTAAAATATACATTTATTAATTTAGCTGACGCTTTTATCCAAAGCAACTTACATTGTTCTACAGTAATTACCAGTGTTACAGCCACTGGAGGCAAGTTGGGTTAAGGGTTTTGCCCAAGGACACAACAACAGTCTGAACTGTGGGGAGAGTGAGAATCGAACCCCCTACCTTCCGGTTGAAGAACGACTGCTCTACCCACTGAGCTACTGCCGTCCACATGGGGAACAACAACAACAAAAACAGGAACAGGAACAAGATAAACAGAAAGTCTTTACAAAACAAAATAATAATATACATACAGTGAGTAAGAGCACTCTGCTCAACACCCCCACTCGCTCACTGGCAAATCACAATTTTTATTTACCATCCTCTGCAAAAAAACTTTACATTATATACTTGTTCATCTCATAAACATACACTTCTCTATGTATCAAACCAGGGCTCGCGATTAACCTTTTGCATTGGTTGCACTGGTGTGCCTAACTTTCTTTCTTTCTTAGGTGCACCAGCACAAAAGTTAGGTGCACCCAAATATTTGAACATCCACTCAGGGACTATTGGAAGTGGAAGATACAGTATGTGTTCAGCGGTATACAAATCTTTTTTTTTATTTTAAGTTTTTGTTCTCTGTTTTATTTATTTTTATTATTTTTTATGTTATTTTATTCTTTGTATTATTGTATTGTATTTGGAAAATTTTCATCTTACCAAATTGTACTGCCCATGTCTTTTTCAATAAAAAAAATAAAAAAGACTTTCAGACACACTACAAAACGGCGTAATCACTATATAAAGCACTATATAGTGACTAATGTGTTGATTTGGACACAGCCTAGGATTTTAACGGCATCCCACAATTTATTGCGCAATTCCCCAAACTTTTCTTAAAGCCGACTGAAGCCGATCTCCTGGTGATGAGTTTGTGATGAGTTTGAAGTGACTCAACCATTACGCTCTTCTATAAATATCCGATAAGCCACAATTTATAAAAGACACTACTCTAGAGCCACTGACCTTTATACTTGACTTTTATTGTTTGCTGATGTTGCTGCAGTAAAACACACATTTGTTTACATTTGTAAAAATTGAAACATACGCAGCGTGGCTCATTTCCATAAATCCACAATGTGTGTCATTAATGCAAACTAATAAATAAAAAAGACATGGCTTTGGTGGATTATTTGGCCAGGACCTGGACCAGGACCAGACCAGGACTTTGGGAAGATTCCAGATGTTGGAAATGTTACAGTCAGTGAGTCTTTTCTGTATTGAATAAGTTACATGCAGACACTCTGTGCTGTTGTGTGTTGTAAAACATTTACTGATGATCTTTAGTGTTGTGCAGAGCTCTTTATTCAAAACACACGTTAATACAACGTAATTTCTGAATAATACGTTTGTTTATGCTACCTAAAAACGAAAATATTGTTTTACTATGCAGTAAAACCCAAAAAGCCCAAATGTAACTGCCATTCTTTGGCAACGACAATATTGCTGAATAGAGGAGCAAGGGGCGGAAGACGTCCCTATTTTATACAGTCATTGGTGGAGTCGCATTGAGGAAATCAGGGGCGCAAAATGGGGGTATGCACCATATGCGGCGCATAGGGGCGCAGCATCTTGGGCTCGCCAAAGCGATGGTAGCCAGAAACTAGCTAGCTATCTCAGCCCCTAGTCTTCATACCAGACTTGTGGTGGGTGTTTTAAACACAATTACGAATGACTCGGCAAAGCAACCAGCAAGCTGGCGACTCTCCTAGACAGTCAGGGCTGTGTTCCTGAGACAACTGCTCCAACCACGTGCCAGTAAAATAACAAACTAAAACAAAAACCAACGTGTCCAGTTACCTGGGCCACGTTCTAAATCCTACCAGGAACTATTCCCCCTTCCAAACAACCATGGCTGCATCACACCAATCAAATAGTTGTAGTAGTAGTTTGTTACCATCTAGGTCAGGTTAGCAACAAAGAGAGGAATCCAAACAGACAAAAAAGGTTAATTGCCAATTGCTTTATTAAGTCCATTTGATTATTGTGAATGTAATGTGAGAGTTTGAGGAATCAGCAGTGAGTGGGGTGCATGAATGTATGTCAAGATATAATAGTAATGTGTGTCGTAGGATGCCAGACAAACAACAGGGTTTACCAAGATTGGGATCACCTGAGAGAGAGAGAGTGGGAGCACAAAGGCAGGCTGGTTAATCTATACACTAAGCCCCTCCCCTCTCTCAGGTAGACCACACCTGATGACCCATCCACTCAACACAAGAGCTGGGTCATCACAAAAGGGAAAATGTGCAAAATAATTTTTTTAGCCCAAGAACTGCACAACACAACTCTGTTCAGCTTTGTATTTGTAGTGACTGACAGGTGACCCAACACGCTAAATTAATTTAGCTCAAAGGCCTGAATTTCAGCCAATAACAGAGCACGTACAGTATCCGAGTAGGCTTTACAGTAACAATGGCGGGGGATGGGGCAGGGGATAAACTTTTAAAAGGACATGGTTGTAAATGTAGTTAGCATTAGCTAGTAAGAGTGTATGGTTTAAATTCAATATGACGCTAGCGGTGGATGTAAGAAGACATTGATGACGTTTGTGTGGATTTTATAAGAAGACTGGGACTCTTGTAAGAAGAATCTTGATTAGCCAAGGGACTACAAAAGGTAGACTTCTACAGTATTTTCAGGCAGTGATTTGGACAGTGACCCTGGACACAACAGGACGATTATGTTAGTGAGTCCTACTGATTTATATGATTATGATTATCATTATCATTATTATTATTATTATTATTATTATTATTATTATTATTATTATTATTATTTTATTTGCTGGTAGGCTACATGCTTTGCAAAGGTGCTATGTTGGTCAAGAAAAGTGCTCCTGTCTTGGTCGTGACTGTGACAGTTAACTGTAGTAGTGTTTCTGATCTGAGCCATATCTCCGGTAGCTCGGCTCTTCTCTGCCCAGCGTCAGAGCACTTCAGTCTGGCTCAGCTCATAGACGAGTGTGCTGATCGCCAACAGTTTGTGCGCAGCCAAGGGTTTTAAACAGCTTCACTTTCGCTGCTTCAGAGTAAAGGTTACAGCTTCAGCTTGTACACTCTCAGTGTGATCTGATTTGTCTTTGAGCTAGAAATGCTAATAGAATGAAACTTAATGAATGGATGCATAATTTGATACACTGACGACTGTCTCAGTCGTGTAAATTTGAGCGATTTTGTAACGGATGAGCTAAATCATTTTATTTTATTTTTACATTTTTAAGTCTCTTTTGAAGACTCACCTCTTTTCTCGAGCCTTTGATTAGTCTCTTTTAATGTCCCACTATACTATGACCCCTGGCTACTATTCAAATGTTTTTTACATTATTTTAACTCCTGCAGTTATTGTATTGTTGCCCATTGTATCGTATTTTAATCTATTATTTTATTATTTTTGCACTTTATTGTGAAGCACTTTGGTGTGGCTCAGCCATCTGTAAATGTGCTATAGAAATAAATTTGACTTTGACTTTGAATAAATCCTTGGAGCTGTTTCTCAGGAACAGACAATTTTTTTCAAACTAATCACTGCAGCTGAGTGTTGTTGACTAATTACAGCAGCTAATATTCTGATCGGACATATATCAGCTACATTTATTATTGATTATATTCATTATTAAGTAATAGTTGCATGCTTTTTTTGTTTGTGAATATATTTTTTATCAAAACAAAAGGAATGCAGCACTCCTAGTTTTCAGTCATGTCCTAAGTTGTATGTGCAAGCGGTTGTTAGCGACAATTAGTCTTTAAATTGTATGAAATGCGATGCTGCCATTGCTGTAGTGTGTGCTGCTAAATATAATGCCTCCATTAGACCGTCCACCCAATATCAACACCAGACGCCACTGATTAGATTTAGACTTGATTGACAGGTTTGGTGTTGCCATCATATGGTGAGCCTGACAAGTGCAAACTCTTTATCCACACTCACACATCTCCTGTTGTAATTTAAATATAAACCGTGTGTCTGTCTTCCCAGAGGCCGCTGACTCATATCTGTGTCTTGCAGCGGATTTCTCTCTCCGCTGACCAACACAGGACAACCCACCGATGTTAATCTAAGCCCACCTCGGCACAGAACGAGGGAGGCCAACGCCCTGCAGTGTCAGACAGATGTTTGTTGCGGCAAACGAAAGACGCACAATGTCTTTGAGATAAGCTAAATTCTCTGAACCCTTCCACATCAGCCAGGCTTAGTTGTAGCTCACACAAACAGCTGGCAACATGGTGCAACGGATATATTTTTGTGAAGTTTTGATTTTCAGCATTATTTCTGTTCAGTTGTAGTAAGTTTATTTCAGTCAAATAAAAAGGAAACAAAACAAAACAAAAAAATAGGATACAAATGTATGATGTAAACAATATTTGAACAAAAAGTTGTTTGACTGAAAATGTGTTGGCTCAGGTTTATGCTTATCTTTTTACATTTCATTTAATTTACAGACACACACCACAAGTCATTTTGCATACATAAAGAAATGACAAAGGAAGAAGCATTCAGCTTTGTATAATGTAATCTAATTGTCAGCTCTCTACTGCAGGTGAAAAGAAGATGAAGGCATTTAAAGAGTATATACAATATATACAATAGGGCTGTGGTAAACCAGAGATTACAAAATGCATGTGTTGATGTGAAACAGGCAGTTGCTTCTGAATGACCTCTCAACATTAACAGTTTCATAAAGACAAACAACACAAACATTACACTAAACTATTGCAACATAGACAGCAATGTAGGCAAAATTAACTTCACATACACAGCAAAATTTTCAGTGTTAACTTAACACCATGAGTGTTAAAAATTGGATATAAACACTTTGTAGGCTAGAAGCCGGTTAAGGTTTTTAGATCCAGGTAAGTTCAGGTTTAAGGAGGATTTATGCTTCTGTGTTGGGTGCGCGTAGTAGGTACGGCGTAGCAAACGCAGTGACGTGTATCATACGCCGTACCCTGACGTGCACCTCCCATAGATAGTATAAATACACCTCTTTAAAAATAACTAAGCGTTGCGACGACGCCGACCGCAAGATCTGTGATTGGTCGGCTTGGTAGTATCACGTTTCCTCCTACGCATTTCCAGAATGCTCTTCTGCACTCTGGACCGCCCGCCATTTTTAAATTCCGAAATTCAGTGAAGAGCCAACATGGAAATGGACTAAGTGACCGAGCGATTAATTGAAGAAGTGAGGAAATAGCCATATCCAACATCGGTTTAGATGTAGCGGAGTGCATGAAGAGATGGAAAAATAATATACCTGTGAGTCAAAAAGCATGTGTAAGAGGTTGTAATTATATGTAATGGGTTGTATTTATGTAATATAATAGATTGTAATTTTATTTGGCTTACAGAAAATACAAATGCAACAATTTAGCATTTGCAATGTATGAATATGCAGTTATTATAGGTCTATCTATCTATGAATTAACAATAAATGTATCATCTTTTATGTATATCTTCTACTATTTGGTATTTCTTTCATAATCACAGGATGGGACTGATACCAGCTCAAACTCCACCGGTTTATCGGATGTGAGACCTCCAGCCAACAGCGATGATGACCGATTACCAAGTGGTAGAGCCCCCATCACCAGCCATCAATTCTGTCCCCGCAGCCATCTCTTCTGTCCCCGCAGCCATCTCTTCTGTCCCCCAGTCATCTCTTCTGTCCCCGTAGTCATCTCTTCTGTCCCCGCAGTCATCTCTTCTGTCCCCATAGCCATCTCTTCTGTCCCCACAGCCATCTCTTCTGTCCCCCAGTCATCTCTTCTGTCCCCCAGTCATCTCTTCTGTCCCCGCAGTCATCTCTTCTGTCCCCGCAGCCATCTCTTCTGTCCCCGCAGTCATCTCTTCTGTCCCCCAGTCATCTCTTCTGTCCCCATAGCCATCTCTTCTGTCCCCACAGCCATCTCTTCTGTCCCCAGCCATCTCTTCTGTCCCCCAGTATCTCTTCTGTCTCCCAGTCATCTCTTCTGTCCCCCAGCCATCTCTTCTGTCCCCACAGCCATCTCTTCTGTCCCCCAGTCATCTCTTCTGTCCCCGCAGTCATCTCTTCTGTCCCCCAGTCCAAGAATGGCACAAAAAAGAAAGAGAAAAGAAAAAGTTTTCTGGGTCCAAGTGCAGGTTGCTCGGTTGGAGGCTCAGTTGGAGGAACGGCGGGTGGAGCTGCAACAGAGACTGTGTCAATGATGAGAGCAACCGGTTTGGACAAACTGTTGCAGATCTGCTGCGGAGGACCACAGAGCGCAGGCAATGCTTATAGAAATGCACTGTATCTGCAGTTTGCACTTGTGCTTTTTTTTGTTATTTTTTTGTATATAGTTTGCACTTTAGCTTTTTTATTTATTGTCTGTTCAAACCAATTCATGCAGGTTATACGGCAGTTTGCATAATTTGTGAAGTTTCTCTTTTACATCTATTTTTGATAATAATTGTAGATAATTGCACATTAATACATTGCACTGTCATGCCCATATTTGTATGTGGTTTACACTGTTTATTAAAAAAAATACTGCTGTAATGCATGAAGGTTATTGCAAATAAACATTAACTAATAGTAGCACATGTGTCTATGTTTGCTCCTTTGCATCTATTTTTAATTTACAATTCAAGACCGTTGCACCTGTTTTTTACTATTTTTTTACATCAAACAATTTGTGTAAATAGTTTGAACCAATTATGTTGGTTCCTGCTGTATGCATATTTTATGATTAACGTTACAGTACATTAAGCTCTTACAGTTAATTTATTTGTATAGTTTGCTCTTTTGCATCTATTTAATGTAAACAATTATAGACCATTGCACCTTTACATGGTGCATCATCTTATACATAGTTCGACCATTTGTATGTATAGTACAAACTTAAAAAAAAAAAAAAATCCCTCATGTCATTTATTGGTGCATTATATTTTACACCAATACAAGTTACACACCAAGTTGACCACGAAACACAATGTTGTTTTGCCATGGAACAATTCTGTGGGGTGACTGAAATGTCGTTTCAAACACAGTGGAACCCGCTCGCGTCAACTAGCGTTTCGGCGGTGTACTGCAGAGCAAAACAGACATAGCCTACGACGTACACTACGGCGTACACTCGACGCAGAAGTATAAATCGGCCTTTAGTTTGAACCCACTCTGATGGTAATTTCACACCAAATGCGAATTGCACAAATAAATTGGAGTTGGAGGCTTGAACATTTTGAGTTTACTCGCTTCATTCGCGCCTGAAATTCATTTAAAAACAGACGCGAATTTGTGTCATGGGAGGGGCTTCTGCCAGGCGGGTTGTCTTTCCGTCTTGTTGAAGAATGGTTGAGATGGAGGTTGTCAAGAGAGTAGCTGTTCTCTATTAACTTTGGAGGATTGAAAAACTACGTGAACCCATTCGGCGCTGTGCGGGGGGTTTATCGGATGCTTCAGAAGCGGACCCAGCTCCATGAGTTTCACAAACTTCTCCAGGTCCTGCACCTGGATGACGGCTGGTTTAAGAGGTATTTTCCACTGAGCCAGCTCCTGTTCGATGACCTGTTGTCCCAAGTCGGTGCTAGGATTTCTCGCAGGAGAGCAACTACTGATGCTGTGTTCAAGCCTGTCCATCTGTCTCCAGTCTATGCCTATAAAATTCTAAATCATATTTCCAACTGTATTTATAATATTGTGTTGTATCTCATATTTGTGTTTAATAAATGGAGCCAACCTCCAAAAGAAATCTCTGACTCATTGTTTCTCATTAATATCACACACTGGTGCAGTCATAACTGATTTCTTACTGTAGTATTGAAGATGTGTTTGCAATAGAATATAATAAAAATGAACCAATGTTAACCATAAGTATTCTAGTCTTAAACACTGAACATTATAAACTTTCTTCTATTTCATTATAAATAAATCAGTCTGAAATATTGAAATGTTTTTGTGACAAATATAAATCATGATGACTATGTGTACAAACACATTAAAACCTTTGGTCATTATATAAACATTTATTAAAAAAAAAAGAGAGAACAAAGAGAGTCAGGTTTATTTCCTGCAGTGACAGCTGCCTCATTTTAAAAACTATATAGTGGGTTCCAAATGAAGAAGAACTGTGCTGCTTTTATAAATTAATGTATTTGATTTTTGACAAATTATTTTGTCCAAGACAGTCACCTCGAGTCTCTTTCTCTAAAATTTAAAAATCCGGTTAGAAATCTAGGGGTCATCATGGACTCAGACTTACATTTCCAGTCAAGTACATTGTCTGCTTTTTAATCACCTTAAAAACATTTCCAAAGTCAAAGAGATAATGTCTCAACCAGACTTAGAGAAACTTATTCATGCTTTTATCTCCAGCAGGTTAGATTACTGTAACGGCCTGCTCACTGGTCTCTCAAAACGAGGGTTAAGACAGCTGCAGCTTATTCAGAACGCTGCTGCTCGGGTTCTAACTAACACCAGGAAGTACAACCACATCAGTCCAGTTTTAAAATCTCTGCACTGGCTTCCTGTTGCTCAGAGAATAGACTTTAAAACAGCACAGCTTGTTTACAAGTCTCTATATGGTTTAGCACCAGAATATATTTCTGACATGCTAGTTCAGGGGTCAGCAACCCGTGGCTCTTAAGCGCCGCCCTAGTGGCTCCCTGGAGATTTTTCAATAAAATTTAAAATTAAATAAATAATATAATATAATTTCTGTACAATATAAATTAATAAACATTCTTAATGTTTTTCATCATTGTAAAAATGTGTATAAAAATATTTATTTTCAACATTTCTGTCAGCATTGATTTACGTCATAAACTGCGACTTAGCTCTAGAGACCGGAGCCATCTTTTGTACCAGGCTGTAAAACAAGACACGTTTCTGTCAGATCGGCGTAATGCTGAAAAACAAACAAACAAACCAGCGGGTGTGTCATGGGCCATGGATCCCAAGGGGAAAAAGAGAAAGATAGCTGAGGAGAACAGAGGATTCAACAGTTCTTGGACCAAATCATTTGAGAGCTTTCTTAAATACCCTAAGTAGAGAAGCTGTCCAGTGATGTCCGAAAACAGAAGTCACATTAACGGGTGTAACCAGGATAGAAATGTAAATACAGTAATAGTACATTGTCAAAAAAGGTTAAAATTCATAAATAAGTTAGAAGTTGCATAAATATAATTAAAAGCACAATTCATTTATGAAGTATTGTGTTTAAAATCATTTGAAAGGACTTGGTAATAAGTCAAAAGATTGTACTATGTAAGTTGCTGTTGATTTATTTATTTTAAAGGCTACAGAAAGTGCTATGTGTGTGTACTATGGTTCCTGATCTATTTTCTGTATTAGCTTTACACAGGAAAAAACAGATGTGGTATACACTAGCTTAACAGCAAGAAAAAATACAAAGAGACGAGAGAAAAAAGAAAACATGTCTTAAGTTTTGTGAGGTGGAAACAGTTTCTGGACTGTTAGCCCAATACTCGAGGTGGCGACTACCTTATTACACTGGGTTTAGGTGGGCTACACAGGTAAGAACACAATCCAGGCACATTTTGTAACAAGGTGGATTTTTATAAAGTGATTTCTGATTTTTGTTAGTATATATTTGGAATGACACATAGGGAAAATTGTGTTTTGTCGCTCAGGTCGGAGGATGGCTGCATTATTGTGCGTCAAAAGAGAAGAGGATTAATCTGCAGTTTACCCTTACACAGACTTACCTATTATTTTCAGAAAACTATAGAGAATATATAATATAGACTATGCACAGAAACTGTATTATTTTTGTCATGGGCATGACTGAGCTGCTTTTATGTTTTGTACTGTTTTAATGCATGTTTTATAAATAGTTTAAATAATTTCCAGTTAATTTCAAAAGGCTGCTGTTTTATTGCACTCTGTCTATTGGCCAAACAAGGGGGAAAGAGAAGATAATTGTATTGTCTTGTATTATTGAGGATTGAAGAGGCCTGCATTTTATTTCCATGGGGAGGTCTGAAATCAAGCTACAGGAGGCCTATGCATGTTGCACATTTTATTGTATTTTCAAATCCAAAAGTAACAATGACATCAAAAATCTGATTTCTTTCTTATATTTTGTTTTATTTCATCAATACAACAAAACATAATACGTTAAAATTATAATGGAAGTTAAACTTAAAGCACCATCGTACAGCAGAGTAGTCACGTGGTGCGTCATTCTCTCCAGGATGCGCTGCAGGGAAAATAAACATTTAATCATGAACGCTCTCTATGTATTTGCAGCCTATTTAGCCTATATAGACGCTTACGTTACCTTCATTATAAGGCTTATATAAGGCGTTAAATTTTTTGCAGCTACAGACAGATTTTTATTTTTTAATTTTTTGGGTCAATATGGCTCTTTCAACATTTTGGGTTGCCGGCCCCTGTGCTAGTTGCTTTTGAACCTCTTCGGACTCATGAATTTTAAAAAATTAAAACATCTGGGACAGGCCTTCTGCTCGTCGCCAGAGCTAGAACTAAACACGGTGAAGCAGCGTTTAAGTTTCAGCAGCAAAATACTGGAACAGCCTCAACTTTAACAATGTTCAAGTGGAGGTTAAAAACATTCCTCTTTAGCTCCGCCTACATTACAACTTAAAGCGTTTTTTATTTGCACTCTTCTTTTAATAGATATAAAATAGGACAGGACAGGACTTCACACGGGGGACCCAGGTTCGAATCCCCCTCAGGGCGCTATAAACTATCCAGTGTGGGTCCTTGGGCAAGACTCTTCGTGCTACTGCCTCCCTCATTAAAATGATGAGACAATAAATTCTATGAGAAGCCGGATCAGACATCAACCGGCCAAACAAGGTCTGCGTCAGATGTTGCGGAACCAGAGCAACTTGATGACAAATGGGCTACTGGAACAAGAACAAGACAGAGCTGGGCGAGATGCGATAACGATGCTCTGTTAAAATGCTACTACTCCAGTAACCCTAGTCAGAGGGGGTACATGAAGAGGATGTGGGATGAATGGTTACTTCGATACCAACATTCCAGGCTTACATCGAAGCAACTAGTCGCTCAGTGTTCCAACATCCTCTTGATATTGATGAGATACAACACAAATGCTACGGCAAGTGGGAGCTAGGACGAGAGGTCAGAGGGGAGCCAACGGGGGCTTCCCAACCAGAGATTGGGTACGGGTGCAATCTCCTAGACATGGAGTGCAATCCGTGCCACAACCATCACTGAAACAAATGAGCTGGTATGTTGCTGTGTGTGTAAGGAGTGTTTTTATAAAATAGTGGACTTTGAACTTTTGCCTAAATATAATATTTTAGTAATGTAAACTGTAATGTCTATAATGTTGAAAACTAAATATATTTACCTGTCTACTGTTGTCACGATTTACAGATGACAAATGTACAAATATAAAACTAACACATGCACTTTAGCTACAATAATGTTTATGGGATGTATAACTGCAGAGGAAGGAAAGTGTTGATTAGAGTAAAAAGTCTCAGAGGTGTTTCTTCTGATCAGTTTCAGCCTGACAACATCACCTTTAGGAAATCTGTGGAGAGAGAACAATATCTATTTTCATAAAATAGAATCTATAAAGTTAATAGAATTCTATCTAAATCATAGAATAAAATCTATTTACCAAAATGGCACAACCCAGATCTTTGTAAAATAGTACATTAGGGTAGCCCACTTTAAATTTTTTATTTTCTTCTTCTTCTTCTTCTTCTTCTTCTTCTTCTTATTATTATTATTATTATTATTATTATTATTATTATTATGGCCTTTACTGGATGTGCTAACTAAACATTAATTGTTTAGTCAGAAACATTTATTTATATAATCGTATCTTCATATTATTGACCAAGTCTAGTCCAGTGTATCATATTAAACTAACGTTAAAACGGTGGAGCAGTAAATTAGGCCTTTAGCAGCCACCTTCTGGTCAGCTAACAAAAGCTCAAAAGTTTTGCCAATATTATATATTATGAATGGTATTTTAACACATGCAAAAAGCTAGAAACTGGAGCGTGGTTCAGTTTAATGCAGTTGGACGATGAAAAAGTGATTTCAACCAGCTGAATTAAACCAAACACAGCTAGCGTTAGCTTTAAGCTTGTTATGGGAATTTTTTGTGTAGATGTACTATAGGCTACGTGCACAAGCGGAGTGACGAACTTCCGCTATTCTCAGAAGTCGGCATATCCGTTTCCGGTTTACTCTATCTTCATCCGTATCCACTATCACCTCACGATGAGTGCTGTTGCTGTTGTAAGGAAAAGAAGATATAATGTGCGTGACACATCTAAGTTTCAGAGAACTGTGAGTGGATCTAAGGAGCATTGCTGTGTCGGTATAACAGCCATTTAAGCTTCCACCGCTTCCCGAAGGATACCAACCTTCGTGCGCAGTGGCTACACAAAATAAGGAGGGCGCGATTTTCGGTTACCACTCATACCAAGGTATGCAGCCAACATTTTCACCATAATGAAATCCTCACTACTGCTAAGGGTAGACGGGTTTTGGCAACAGGCTCTGTTCCATCGTTATTTGAGTGGAATAAGTATACTAAGGTGTCACGGGCCGGTGTTTGGGAGCGCCGATCTCGACCCCCAAGTCCAGAACCTGCCCGCCAGGGCCCGAAGACATCGAGCAACCCGTGATGGTCCCGATGGTTGTGGACCACGACTACGCGACTAGTACCACTGTATGTGTAGACCGAGAAAAGTATGAAGATGCGTTGAGGGAAATCGAGGCGCTGAGAGAGCAGCTCCAAACATTTCACCTTAATCACTCCTTCGGACTTAAGCGGTTTGCTTTCGCCTGAAGACATCAGATTTTACACCAGGTAAGATAGTGATTGACTAACAGACTAAGTATTTTTTCCCCCTGTCGTCTTAATCATATTCTTGAGCCTGTATGACAACTAAACAATTTTTTATTGTAATTCTGTATTTTAGATTCCCCTCATATGAGCATCTGATGGCGTTCTGGAACTTGATCAAGGCAGCAACAGCAAAAATGGTTAGGGTCACCAGGGCAAAGAAAAGCTATGCTACTAGCACAACAATTGAAAGCCCTTTAACCAGACCAACTGTAAGTCCTTTTTCTATCTCTCACACACACACACACAAATATTCTTGCACTCTGTCATGGACAAGATATTTAAAATAATGTCAGACACTTTTACAACCTGTATTATAAGAAAAAGAGGGTTGAATCCAAAGTATCTGGACCTAGGTTTCAAGAAGAAGACGTTTCGTCCCGGGACGAAAAGTCTTCTTCTTGAAACCTAGGTCCAGATACTTTGGATTCAACCCTCTTTTTCTCTTAAGATGGCCTATATGACTGAGAACCTCCACAGACAATATGTATTATCCACAATACATATTGTATAGCATGTTTGTATTGCACTATATTGGTACAAACTTTCTCATTAAACTCATCTCTTCCCAGAAACTGCTGCCAATAGATGAACTTTTCCTCTTCCTCACATACCTGTCCACTGGCTGTACCCAGAGAGAGTTGGGTCACAGATTTAACATCCACAGAGCAACAGTCAGCCGAATCATTGTGACCTGGGCCAACTTCCTCTACAGCTTACTTGGCTCGGTCTGTATATGGATGTCTCCTGCAGCTGTGAAGGCTAATCTTCCTCGTGACTTTGATGGCAGCTACAGCGACACACAAGTAGTGCTTGATTGTACAGAGCTTCGCTGTCAAACGCCTTCATCCCTGCTCCTTCAAAGTGAAGTTTTTTCAAACTACAAGTCCCACTGCACCTTTAAGGCTATGGTGGGCATGTCCCCTCATGGAGCCCTGACTTTTGTGTCAGCACTTTTTGAGGGTTCCATGAGTGACAAGGAGGTGTTTCGTCAGTCGGGGATTACAGCGCTCTTAACACCTGACATGGCTATCATGGTGGACAAGGGATTCTTGGTGGATGACCTTGTACCTGGGACTGTTCATCGTCCTGCCTTCCTCTCCAAGAAGGCACAAATGTCAGAAGTTGATGTTTTGAAGACGCAGTCCATTGCCCATTTGAGGGTGCACATAGAAAGGTTAATCAGAAGAGTTAAAGAAAATAAACTCTTTGATACTACTATCCCTCTCTCCATTGCAGGGAGTATAAATCAAATCTTCACAGTTGCTTGTCTCCTCTCGAAATACCAAAATGGACCCCTGGTCAAGAAATGGAGATTATGAAGTGAGATAGTGTAGCCATATTCTAAAGAGGTTGATATTAACTATTTGTGTTCAACATAAATTCATAAGAATAACTATCACTTTGTTTTCTCTGTTATTTTTATAAACTTGAAGGTGCCACACAATAAACACCTAAAAATCACAGACATGATCATGTATTTATTTGCAGTTTACATTTTAAATTGTCACTTTTAATGGTATCATAGATTTAAGAAACACTTAATTGGAAACACAGATTGAAAATAATTAGTTGCAGCTCTAATGAAGCATTATACATTTCTGTATGTAGACATAGAAATAAAACCTGTCAACTTTTTCTGATTGCATCCAAGATATCACTGTCTCTGTAAATTCTTTGGATGAGTATATCATCCTCAGCTGAAACTACAAAATCGCACCAATCCATTCCCGTTATTAACATCTGCCCCTGTACTTGCCAGTAATAGGCGTGCATTTGTTTTAGCTCCAACTTTCCTTCCTTCATTTTTAGATATGGGCAGTCAACGTAGCTTTTAATATTTGGGCATTTAATTTCAACCAGCCCAAACTGACATGGCTCTGAAGGGTCAAAGATTAACCCGTCTGGAGACGCACCCAGCCAAGGAGCATCAGGGTGAATTACCAATCCACAAGGGTAGTGATTGACTCTTTTTATTTGGCAATATTCCCAGATTGCATCTGCCTCCAATTCGAGCCCCCTCTTCATTGCTGCCGTCTGACGGGTCCCTTGTAGTAGCCGGTTAGCCAGACCTTCTTCAGTGTTCTCTCGAACCTGGCAGATTTCCCTAAAACGTGAAGCAGTCAGTCTATACCTCCTTAGTTGATGCCATTCAGCACATAAACTTTGGTCTCTGGTAGCACATTCATATTTGTACGCCATGTCCCAGGTGACCTCCAGACTCTTTTGGTGTAGCTGTTGTGGCTCAGTACAGACGAACATGCAACTGGATGGCTGTAGGTGGTAATTCTGGAGAGGCACAGATGGTGGTGGTGGAGCAGCATGGAAGGACAGGTTTCGCTTTGCTGTTGCAGGTTGTTGGTAGGACAAGGGGCTACCGGCTTGAACCTTGCCAAGGGCAGAGTCGACCAGGGGAATTTCACAGCTGATGCCCAAGCTGCAGATCATCGGTGCCTCGGCTGTAGAAAAATCTTTATATACTTCTGTCACCTGGGATGTAACAACATATGGATTAACAATACACTAAATATAATATAACAAACACAATTATCATACAAGTAACTTTCTCTGTAATGTCTATCCACAGTATATTATGCATGGCATATAAGCTCATAATAGAGGTTATATCTCTACTCACCTGAAGGACGGAGAGATCAGGCAAATCCCCAGTCAGGCCTTTGTAGAGTGTGCTCCTGTGTAGAACATAAAACTTTCACGAGTGGAAAGTGGCATATCCACACAGGAATTTTAATTCAACATGCAACATGTAATAAATCTAGAATACTCAGCTACCTAACACCCTCGGTTGTTGCTCTACACTTAGGTTTAGCTGACAGCACAGCCATCTTTCCCACAGGGCCTGGCTTAATACCCTATTTAGTTATTGAGGATACAGATAGCAGTTAGATGTAGTTAGAAAATATAGTCAACAGTTCGATAATTGTGGTGCACACTTACCAAAGTTCTGGGCTTATGCCATTGCTGTTCCCCTTCAGTACAGCTTAGCACAGGTGGGACCGCTGACATATTCAGCTCAGAGTAATGTGCTGACTGGAACAGCAAAGCAACACTGTGGTTGCATAATGCTGCTCCAGCAACACATGTGCAGCTGTGTTCCATAAGTTCCACGGGATTCGAACCTTTCAATACAACCTGCATAATTAAAATGACATATTAAATACTTATTTGTCATGGCTTGATTACTGTTTAATCACCTGTTCAGGACATAATCTTGTTTGCTTTTTTCATTCTAGAGCTAATATTTTAGATTATGTATAATATGCCAACTAAATCCCTTATTGTTTATTTGAAACATGATCTATGATCCATAATCCAATATCTTTAATACAAGATTGCATCTTAAACAAATGACTGAGTTGAGGAAACCTTGAATAAGAACACATTTTACCCGGAGGGGACTTACATTTTAGTTACATTGAGCATGAATGCCCTTAGCTCAGTCCCCAGGAACATCAAGAACACTGGTGATATAACTGACAAAATTATAACATGAACAAGAACGCATGCAGTAGCCCGAATGGGGACCAGCAAGGTAAACTCACCAATTTTAGCCACTCTTTTCATTAACTCATTTGAGAGTTATAATAAAGAAATACCTTTGCCAAATCCCCAGGAACATCAGGAACACCGGGCCATTAAAGTAACAAGCTTAGAACGGCTGGCTTATCAATCCTAGCTTCACCATACACTCAAACTGTGAGGTTTCTCTGCTTTCCTCATGGACCTGTAGCACAATGCCCTGATAGTGACTTCCCCTGTGCCCTGATCTTTATTAGAAACTGTAAAGAGAACACGTTAAATTGAAGTTTCAATTATCACAACAAACTGCGTCTGCAAAAAAAAGTTTCTATACTAACATTTAAGTAAAAAATAACACGTCTCTAACTAGCTTAGCCGTTATCTGCCGACACACCATCTTAGATTAAACTACTTACCCTCGTAATTGTGCAGGTAACTGGATATGTATAATTTAAATCCCTTGTCCCTCTTGCTTGTCGGAGCAGGGGACCAGGCATCAACGATGCGATGAACATCGCTAACACTTATTTTCGGCAGGTCCTGAAGACATCGAGTAAAATAAGCCATTTTGAGCGCCGCAAGTAAACCGGAAACGGACATGCCGACTTCTGACAATAGCGGAAGTTCGTCACTCCGCTTGTGCACGTACTCTATTCCCATAACAAAGCTAACAGCAAGCGATCTCCATTCATGAACAGCAGCAACTAACAAACTAATTAATTAACAAAAGCAAAGACATACTGGCTAAAAAGCTCCGGAAAACATAGACTAACTAAAAACAAACTTTGGGTGTAGCAAACAGCTTAACTTTATCTGGTTTAAAATAGTTTTATAGCCAATCAAATGGGCTATGTTGGCCCGCAAGCCAACATAGCAGAATGGAGGCAGAAGATAGGTCAGTTATTAATTTTTATATTTTGAGTTATGTGGCAAGTATCAATATAACGATTAGGAGAATAATACTAATGTGATAAAACTAAGACGGCATAGTTAAAATGATTTTTAAATAAAAAGTAGTCGCTTCGTAATTGACGCCAATTTTTCAATGGAAGTCAAAAGGGGGCCAAGCTTGATGGAGATACGTCTACTTCCGTATAAGCTTCAAACCCGGAAGCGGGCTTCCTATTTCCATCCCGTCTACCGTCAATGATTATTACCCAGTTTTCCATGACACAATGTTCTTTCCTTTTCCACTTCCATGCAATGAAAATTTTTCCAAATGTCAATTATTCTTTTTCTCTCCAAGACAAACCTCGGCTGGCCCTCAGTCCTTTTCTGTGTCAGACTTAACATTGTTTGTTATTGTCGTCTTCTAAATAATGCCGCAAGTGGGGCTTGAGAAAGTGGCGTTGCCTCCATCAGACACAGGGAACAGAAATACTGCACAATAAAAATGCAACTAAATGAGACAAACATTTGGTTTTGCTGTGGTCAGCAAAAATGAGACATTTTAGCATAGTTTTTATTTTGTAAACCACATTTAGTTGTTTCGTCTTAGTCACATAATAAGGGTTTATTGACAACACTATTTAGTCTGCATCTCCAGTAAAAAATTACTGAAATATAGAATATATTTCCCAGAGTACATCTCTGTCTGGTCTCTGTGACTGTCACTCATTGTCTGAGACCCACTAACAATCATCTTTGTTTAAGGTTAATTTCTAACGCTTTCATAGTGTTGATCTGATTATTAACACCAAATGAATGTTAATGAGTCCCATTTTTAACACAGTGTTAATTTAACACATTGCTGTGTGCACCACAAGAAAAGAGCAAACCAGACAGAAGTGTAGCCTGGCCAGCCGTGACCAACTCTTTTCCTTTTCTATACAAAAAAGTTAGTCTGGCCAATTTCAAGAGCGGAGTTTACGAGGAATGTTAACCAATCACAGAAACGCGGGCCGTGACAAAAAAAGGCGGTTGTCAACAGGAAAGCCACGTTAGTGCCGATAGTTAACAGTAGAGCAGTAGAGCGGACACCAGAGCGGTTTTATTGTTTTTTTTATACTTTGCTTATTTAAAACCAAGGCGAGAGCAGAAATAAACAGCCTGTTGGTAGCAGCATCCGCCATTTGAATGTTTTGGACTAACTGCGTGAGTCCATCCGCAAAATTGCTGAGGAAGGGATTTGCTATGAGATTCCAGATATACCAGCCTGGTATAGCATGCTAACTCCTGTTGTGTTGAAGTCTGCTGTCATTTAATGCTGATTAGTATAAAACACAATTTCTACAGCCTATATTAGAAATTATAGAGTTATTCAAAAGCAAAAGAATCTGATTTCTACTCCTCCTGCGGATAAAAAAGATACCATAAAATCTGTTCCCAGTCCTTGACCTCACTAAACCCCCAATAGAACATGGCCCAGATGCTGCTAAAAACATTTGATTAACATGAATCCCATAGTTTTAACTACCAATTCAAACACAATAAAAAATATCTTGCCAATACATATGTTTGTCCTAAATACTGGAATTCTTCCATTTAATAAGCAAATATATTTAACATTAAAATAACAGTCAGTGTGAAGCCTTGTAAAAACACAAACATTATGATTACAGCGACTGATTTATTCATAGATTTTACAATAGACTTAGTAAATAACCTTCATCTGCTAGTGATAGTAAACTGGATGAAGCAGAAGTGGACACCATCATGACCAACCCCACATTTTCCTCCTGCTACACATGTATAAAAACAAAAACATCTAAAATATCCTATCAGAGTTCAATCTGCCCAGGACCACTCTCATTCTCCGTGCGCTCGGAACATACAGATTCAGATTAGGTGCAATTTCCAACCTTTCATTGTCACGCAAAATGTTTCTTGTCCCCAGATTTGCTTTGTAGCAGATATAATAACCACTGTGCTCATGCAAATCCCAGAGGTTCCTGCACCGGTGCAGAGCAACCAACATTTCTCTATATACATGTAAATGTCTGGAGGGATACAGACGGCAGATAGATTGAAATGCAGCTAAGCGCTCAACTCCCCAAAGAGCGCGCTCCTCTGTTCACAAATGAAGACGCCAGAAAGGAAAGGTACATAAAGGTATGAATTTAAAGGCTGTTTTCTTGATTTTTTTATGTAATGCTCCCAGGCAAAGGTGACATTTCTCCAAGTGCTGAGAAAAGTGTATTGCCTATAAAAACATCAAGTCAATAGTTTAATTTATGGCATACTGTGAAGAATAAGGTTTACTTACCAGTTTCAGATTGGAAGCTATGATTGTAAAAGAGCATTATTTTTTATTTTTTTTATTATTATTTTTTATTATTATTTTAATTCGGACCACATACATAAAATACTACGGTGGCCGAGACAGCTCAACACGCTGCAAATGAAGAAAGCACCAGCAAATAAAGAAAACATCTTCATCAGTTTGACAACACGCGCGCTGCAGATCCTCACAACACATGCAAATACAAAAACGCACTGCAAATCCTCACAACACAAACAAATACCAAAACGCGCTGCAAATTCAAAAACGCGCTGCAAATAACACAGACCACAACGGAAATGTTTTAAGGGGACTCCTTTGAGTGACGAGCAATATATTTAGGCCAACAATATCCAAACGACTAAGCAATTATACAATCGTGATATAAAAGTAAAAAAAAAAACAACGATCACCTTTCAGGTCAGTGACAACAACACTGGCGACAGGCGAGCAAACAATAAGCAGGTCCCATTAGGGGTTCGTCACTCCCCTTAAAACATTTCCGTTGTGGTCTATGTTATTTGCAGCGCATTTTTGAATTTGCAGCGCGTTTTTGTATTTGTATGTGTTGTGAGGATCTGCAGCGTGCGTGTTGTCAAACTGATGAAGATGTTTTCTTTATTTGCTGGTGCTTTCTTCATTTGCAGCGTGTTGAGCTGTCTTGGCCACCGTAAAATACACAAATAAACAACAATAACACAATATAATACCACAAAACAAGGTTGTCCGAATAGGGGAGGGTGGAAGCAGAACGCTTATTTTATCCCACCCCTCATTTACATCTTATTACAAACGTTGGTATAATTTTTTCAAAACTCGTGCCAGTGCACTTGTGCCAGTGCCAGCATAAGCCAAAAAGAAAAAAACAACAAAAACAATACAAAATCAACAACAAAATCACAATAATAATTATAACAAAATATAAAACATGTGCCTTTAATCCCCGCCCACCCTGTAACACAACCAGACCAACTGTTTATAGAGAAAGCTGAAATTGTGAATGTTTTGACACTGCTTATATTGGAGATCCAGGCAGTTCCATATTTTAACTCCACATACAGACTCACAAAAACTCTTCCGGGTGGTTCTTACCAAGGGTATTTTAAAATTTCCAAATCCTCGCAACCCACAAATTTGTGCTCTAACTTTGAACAACTTTTGTATATTACTGGGCAACCACTTATTAAACGCCTTGTATAAGATTTGGACAGTGTAATATTTCACCAGGTCATGTATTTTTAACAACTTAGATTGCATAAATGAGTTATTACTATGCTCCAAGAATCCTGCCTTGTGTATGATCCGTACTGCTCGCTTTTGTAATATGACTAGTGTTTGTAATGAACATAGATAATTGTTTCCCCACACTTCAACACAGTAGGTGAAGTAGGGGAACAGTATAATGTACGGAGAGCATGTTGATCAAGGAATTGCTTGGTTTTGTTTATTATTGCAAGGGTTTTGGAAACTTTTGTTCTTATGTGTCTGATGTGGGCTTTCCAAGATAATTTGTTGTCTATTATTACTCCTAGAAATTTATTTTCAATTACATTTTCAATTTGGACATCCACTATCTTTATTTGCAATTTTGAATTATATTTATAATTACCAAATGTCATTGTTTTTGTCTTATTTAAATTTAATGATAATTTATTGCTGTCCATCCATTGTTTTATTTTACTTAATTCACCATTTACAGTATTTATGAGTTCATTATAATTATCACTACTATAGAATATGTTAGTGTCATCTGCAAACAATATAAATTTTAGCGATGTATATAAATTTTAGCGATGTAGATACATTAAATATATCATTAACATACAAATTGAATGGTCTAGGACCCAACACCGAACCCTGAGGAACACCACAAGTAATGCCAAGATTCCTTGAAATAGTCTGTTCTATCTGGACATATTGTACTCTTCCTGATAAATAAATTTTATCCAATTTCCAGCCACCTCTCTAATGCCATATTGTTCTAGTTTATTGAAATTGAATGATTTATTGTGTCAAAAGCTTTTTTTAGAGCCATAAATATTCCAACTGTGTATTCTTTTTTGTCCAATGCATTTGTAATTTTCTCTGTTGCCTCGATTATTGCCATTGAAGTGGTTCTTTGTGTTCTAAATCCATATTAGCTTTCATTTATTATTTTGTGTTTTTCAATGAATTTTTCCAGACGTGAATTAAAGAGCTTTTGTAAAATCTTAGAAAACTGTGGCAGCAGAGAAATTGGTCTATAGTTTGTGAAGTTATGTTTATTTCCATTTTTATATATTGGTATAACTTTTGCAATTTTCATTTTATTTGGCACACAGCCCGTTTGTAATGATAAGTTACAGATATAAGATAATGGTTAAATATGTGGAAAAAGTCAATGGGAAGGGAAAAATTTAGTTTGTCTTAGGCAAACTGTACACACATTCAGCATGAGCTTATGAACATAAAAGCCAATGGGGACCACACCCTATCACACACGAGAAGGCAGCTATTTTGAATTGAAAATGTGAACCGCCTTAGAATACGCCTCACCTTTAAAAAATTGACAGAAAATAGCTGCTTCATTCCACAAACACCAAACTTGGGCGAAATGAGCTAAACACTTGTGTGGTAAATAGACAGTGCCTTTTCTTGTTGTTTTTGCTCAATTTATATATTGTTTTTAATTTAAAATTTCTGCAAAATTATCCTCAATTTTGACCCAGTAAATGTGCGCAAAAAGTAGCCAGTAAACTCAAGCCTGGCGAAAAATGTATGTATTTTAAGTATTTGAAAAAATAATAAAAAGAAATGACTCAGTGGCAACCCCTGGAAAATTAAAATACATTCGGCCTATGGAAAGTGAAAGTAATTTTTTCAACATAAAAAAATTAAACTTGGTATATCCATAGGAGACCTCAGGGCAAACAGAAAAGTCTATGACAGCCACAGCCTAAACTCAACAGGAAGTCCGCCAGGTGGGGTGAAACGTGCGACCACCTAAATCACACCCCTCGCATCAAAAGATTAAACTCATTGTGTTTTCTTCTAAAAGGCCCCAAATTTGTTGAGTATTATCTAGACACTAGTGCCAACAAAGTTATCAGTTTTATTTTTTGATACATTTGTGGCTGTGGTTGTAATGAGCCTGTGCAGCCATTTCTTAGGGGAATAAATGCCATTTACCAATTGCCAGGATGCTTCCTTTGGAGGAGGCTCCTCCAGAGCCAAGACTAGAATCTTGGTAAACTCCTCAGAATCTTTGGGAACTGGTAAACTTGTTATTTTAGACAACTAATATTTACATTTTTATTTTTTAACAGGGGGGTGCAGCACTTTCTGAGTCATTGCAAATTTCCAGCCAGTACTTTGTTTTTCTCGTATTAGCCCAAGCATAATCTATTATTTTCAAAAGTTCAGACAGATCCCAGGAAAACCAGGGAATGTGGAGACCTTTAACTCTAAATACAAGGTGATGAAGCAGGCTCCAGCCAGAAGAAGATTCAAGCAGAGGCACATTATTTGACATTACCGTGAAGTTTACGCTTTAAAGCACGAAATGCATTCCTCCGAGTACATGTGTCACTGCGGTCGCAAGGGAGGCGAGGGCCTTTATCGCTTTTGCGGCTTTAATTTACTTTTCAATTTGTAAACAATATTTATTACTTCAAATTCATTAGTTGTTCCAAGAAAGATTGATAATTGATTTATTTTTTTATTCATATTTGGTTGATCAGTTTCCTGTTTTTGAATTTCAGCTGCCAGATTGAGGCCAACATTTACAAAATAGTCATTGAAGCTATTTACAATATTTTTCAGGTTGTGTTTTCACCATTGTTATGATTCAGTAGGTTAAGTTAAGTACAATGCAATAGAAGATCAAATGTAAAGTTACATGGCCATGGGTTGTCATACAGAAATATACAACTAAAGTGCCTTCCTGTATTTGAGTGCCTTCCTGTATGAGCTATCAACTATTAGTGCAACCAATTTATATAGCTCTAAATGCTTGGCTCCTGCCCCTACTTGACCGCTCTTCTTCATCCGTAACTGTGCTTTTTCTTCACTGTCAAGGCCAGACAGCCCTCTTCTACTGGTCCAGCACGTATACCTCTGACTCTCTGTTACTGTTACCAAATATGAATGTAGCTGTACATGACCTGTTGACTAGGGATGACAGCAGAGGAGGTTGGTATTCTTAGCAGAGCAGCTAAGCAATTGTCTGGAGGGTTACCCCCAAATTACACTGCATGTGGCTCCGCTCCGCTTTGGAACAATGTTGCAGACCATCGCCCACTGAATGCGTTTCAAAGCTGCTGTGCTGCAGAGTGAAGACTGAGAATGCTCAGAATGTATAAGATGGTGTGTTTAAAAAAACATTGATAAGTGTGCTGGAAAATAACGAGTGAAAGACCAGAAAACAGGTTTAGTTTGAGATCGCTTTTGTTGTTCAAATAATCACTTTACAGGTTTTTCCTCATTACACTGGGCACAAAAAAGCTTTGTTTTTGAAAATCTTACCGCACATGATACGTCATAGTAATAAGTTTACATACCCTGGCATAATTTGTGATTTTTTTGGGGCCATTTTTCATAGAATATAAATGATAACACACTCATAATTAGTGGTTAGGTTAAGCCATTAATTGTCAAACAACTGTGGGTACTCTTTTTAAATCATAATGACAACAGAAACTACCCAAATGACTCTGATAAAAAGTTTACATACCCTGATGATTTAGGTCTGATAACAGGTAAAGGTAACCATCCTCACCTGTGATCTGTTTGCTTGTAATCAGGGTATTTGTATAAAAGGTTTGTGAGTTTCTGGGCTCCTGACAGATCCTTGCATCTTTCATCCAGTTCTGCACTGATGTTTCTGTATTCTGAGTCATGAGGAAAGAAAAAGAATTGTCAAAGGATCTGCAGGAAAAGGTATAAAACAGTAAAGGGATATAAAAAGATATCCAAGGAATTGAGCCAATCAGCAGTGTTTAATTAACTCTAATTAAGAAGTGGAGGATTTGGGATTCTGTTGAAACCAAACCAAGGTGAGGTAGACCAACAAAAATTTCAGCAACAACTACCAGGAAAATTATTCGGGATGCAAAGAAAAACCCACAAATAACTTCAGCTGAAATACAGGACCCTCTGAAAAAAAAGTGGTGTGGCTATAAAAGATGCACAATAAGGAGGCACTTGAAGAAAAATGGGCTGCATGGTTGAGATTGCCATTACTGCACAAATGCCACAAAGCATCCTGCATACAATACACCAAACAGCAAAGAGACAAGCCTCAAAACGTCTGGAACTAACACCTTTGGAGTGATGAGACCAAAAATTAACTTTTTGGCCACAATCATAAACGTTACATTTGGAGAGGAGATGAAAAGTACACCATTCCTACTGTGAAACATGGGGGTGGATTGCTGGTGTTGGGGAAACTTGGTCAAAAATTATGGCAAGATGAATGCAGTATGTTATCAGAAAATACTGGAAGAATATATTCACTCATCAGCCCGGAAGCTGCACTTCATCTGTCCCATGTGAACGAGTGTTTTAAAAAGCTGGAGAAGTTGAAAAACAAGCCCAACGCAGCCCTACAGAACCATGGTGTCCACAAGCACCATGGCCCCGAGCATTTAACCATACTTATTAAGGTGCCTGTAAGATAATATTAGACTTCAGTGATCCCAGAATGGGGAAATTAACATGTGATGGAAACAATAGTGTTGGAAAGTATATTGAGAGCATTCTGGAGTAAAATGACCGTGTATCCTTCGGAGCAAATGAGACTCAAACTCTCATCCACTGTGCAAGTGCAAGGCAAACACCTTAACAGATAGACTAGCTGAACACTGAACAAAAGCTGAACAAAAGTTTCTCAGCCTAAGCAGTAAAATTAAAATAACATCATTAGTTTTTATTTCTAAAGATGATTTCGCGACACTCATGAACTCTCAAAACTCCAACACTATCCAAAAATTGTGACAAGATTTTTTGGGCTTCAATACACTTGCGCTAAAACTCAAACCACTTCATGAACCGCTTCATTGGTAACGTAATTCACTGTAAACAACACAAGCCTCAATATGCGCTTCACTAAATACTTCCTGGATTACTCAACATGCTTCAAAACCTCAGCATAGTACGTCCTAATACTACGTCCCAATAGTACTCAAATACTGCTTCCTGCTTCTGAAGAGTCCAGTCGCACCTCTGCTTGCTCCTGCCAGCTTTACTTTTCTTTTTAGTTATTTCCACACTTAGCCAATGATTTTATGATCAACTTTTTACATTACTTTTTATTTTCTTTTAACTGGATTTTTATGTTTTAACTGGATTTTTATGTTTTTTACTTATTTTTACTTTTTATACAACACGTTGGACCTGCTGAGCGACTGCAGCCTTGGTATCTATTTTTCAACATGTCTGGGATAAAAACAACTACTACAAACTCTTTCTGCCAAAATTGTTGGAAATACCAACATGAAATCAGTGTGCTACAAACAAAGATTTTTGCTTTGGAATCTGAAAGAGGACTTCAGGATACAATCCCGATCACACAATGTGGTAAGACTGTGAATTTAAACTTGGAAGATACAGTGTCATTCCCAAAGCTGAGCAAAGCAAAGGGATTTAAACAAAAGGTTTGAAGAACACTAATGTTTGATATTTAAGATTGTGTTGGAGAATTTTAAGAACCATTTTTATCGAAGATGTAACTTTGTAAACTGCCACTGTTTTTTTTTTTTTTTTTCCAAAAAGACTATCGAGATAAAGAAAACTGTTAAGAAATGACAATGGTGAGGTCTTTCACACCAAGTATTTGTTTTAAAATGATATGCTGCATTTTAAAACTCTGAAATAGGGTCTAAAACTGTTTTGTGTAAGCTGGATGTATACTTTTGTTTTTATTGCTAGAAAAAAGCAGTGAGAAGTGTTTTTCCACTTGAATTAATTTTTTTTTGGCACCTGGTATAAACTTGGTGCCCAGCCAAAGCAGCACTGGATTAGAAAAAAGAATTCTGGCATCACAAGAGCATATGTAGCATCACTAGACTTCGAGCTAAAAAACAGATTTGAATCAGTGATGAATGAACCAGAAAATTCTGCTGTAACTTTAAAACATGGAGTAAATAAAACTTTTCTATGGAAAACAAGAGACATGAATCTGTGGAAAAGCACCAGGCTAACAGAGACAGAGAATCTATGCCAAAAGTAAAGGACAGAGATGTCCTGCTGCTTGGAGACGGTGCTGTCAGGGACATAAACTATAGTTGTTTTGTTACAAGCAGCTATCCAAGTGCCATGGTCTCTGATATAACAGCAATCCTCCCCCAAGTCCTGTCCAAACACACAGGCATTAAACAGCTGACAGTACTCGTGGGTGCAGTTGACACAAGGAAGGGAGAATCAGAGGTTTTAGATTAGATTTATCCAGGCTTTTAAATAAACTTGAAAATCTGGAAGTGCAATCCTTTATCAGTGGACCACTCCCAAACATCGACAGTAGGATCAATAAATTCAGTCAGCTGCTTGCACTAAATACATGGATGTCCAAGACCTGCGAGACAAGAGGAGTACACTTTATTGATAACTTCAACTTGTTTTGGCAACGTGTAGACTTGTTTAAAGGAAAGGGCCCACACCTGAACAGAGGGGTTAGGAGACTAACAGATAATCTCCTGCACTCCCTGAGACACCTAAATGGTGCTGGTCGCCCTCTTAAACAAAGAAAGGGTCTTCTGAGAAGCCATCAGGCACTGAATGAAAAAAGCACTCCAGCCTCACCAACCAAGGATCCTCCTCTGACTGGACCACCATCAACACCTCCACCACTGAAATGGACCCCCCAATAGGACCCTAGACCCCCCCAGTAACATCAACACCTTCTGCGGACCTCACCATCTCTGTCCCATCCCCGGATTCACCAATGGGATTTCCAGGTCACCTGAAAATGTTGGTGAAATCTGGAATTAAGATGATATCCCTCACACCTAACTTGGCCAGGTCACGGGTTCTAGCATCATCCCAAAAATACACCCCCAATACCACCAAGGAGCACCAATTCTCCACCTCGGCCATTACAAATGAGACCCCCAACAGGTGTCCAATGCACCCCTATCAGACTCCCTCCACCCCCTCCCAGACCACCTCAAAAAGACTTGACTAGCATCAAGGCTACTATCAGCGATTAGGACACTGAGGGCCTCTGCTGTTCCAGGACTTTTTGTCATCATTAAATACTTATCAACCCGAGGCCCTGGGAGAGAACACTCCCCCCGAGCTCCATAGCTACAGTCAGAAGTCGCAGACTCGAGAAGAGAATAACAGTTAGTTTGTCTAATCAGACAAACCTGATTCAAATCCCCCTCAAACAGATAAAGTCTGGTCCTGCTCAAACAGACTTGAAACTTGCAGTGTTCAATGTCAGGTCTTTGGGAAACAAATCTTTTTTAATTAATGGTTTTATAATTTCAAATAAGCTTGATTTTATGTTTTTAACAGAAACATGGTTAGACAGCAAGACTGGAAATGCTGTCCTTATTGAATCCACCCCACCCAATTTCACCTTTTTATCCAAAATGCGGGAAAACAAAAAGGGTGGTGGTGTTTGTGCTATTTTTAGGGATAATATTTGTATCCAGAAACTATCACTTGGGGAGTTTTCATCATTTGAGTATGTGTCATTCAAAATGGAGTTGAGGTTTTCTTCATCTATTTTATATGTTGTTCTTTACAAACCACCCCAACAATTTCATGAATTTATTGATGAGTTACTGAAATGCTTTTGGTTATCTGCACAGAATATGAACAAATAATCATATCAGGTGATTTTAATGTGCATGTGGATAATGTTTGTGACAAGAATGCCAAAGAACTTTCTACTGTTCTTGATACTTTTGGTCTTTGTCAGCATGTTAATGAGCCGACCCATAACAGAGGTCACACTCTGGACCTGGTCATTACAAAGGGTGTTCATATTTCAGAAGTTACTGTGATTGATGTTGCTCTGTCTGATCATTCTTGTGTCTTTTTCCATCTGTCCATGATTCCAAAAGCTGCTGCTGGACCTACAGTTGTTCAGAAGAGACACATTAATGATAACACCAGGACACAGTTTATGGAGCCAATCAGGTTTGAAAATGCCTCATCAGGTCAAGTTGATGATTTAATGAATTGTTATACTTCAGGTGTTTTAAATGTTATGGACACCATTGCTCCTGTTAAGGTTAAAGTGATGAGGAAGAGGCAGAAGGCTTCATGGAGCAATGCTCCTTCTGTCAGGGCACAGAAAAGGGAATGCCCAAAAGCCGAAAGAAAATGGCGTAAATTGAAACTCTTAATTCATTATGAGGTATACAAAAAAAATCTGCATGTTTTCAATCAAACTTTACAAAAACCAAGAAAAATATTCTTCTCAGAGCTCATCAACAACAGCAGTAACAACTCACGTGTCCTGTTTGCTACAGTGAACAGATTAACAAACCCTCCAGCTCCATTTCCTCCAGAATTAGTTTCCAACACTAAATGCAATGAGTTTGCATTGTTTTTTAACGACAAGGTTCAAGGCATGAAACATGCGACACAGTCCAAAGGGCAAACAACAACAGTGCAGCTACATAGGAGACCTTTGGTTGAGTTAAAACATTTTACATCCATTAATGACAGAACAGTTGAAAAAACTGTCTCCAGCCTGAGTTCATCCACCTGCTGCCTCGATGTTCTACCCACTAGATTTCTAAAATCAGTACTAAGCAGTTTGTTTCCACAACTCTCTGATATAGTCAATAATTCCTTACAATCTGGAACATTTCCAAGGGCCTTAAAAACTGCTGTCATCAAGCCTCTCCTAAAGAAGAGCAGTCTTGATGCTACAGTATTCAACAACTATCGGCCCATATCAAACCTGCCATTTTTAGGGAAAGTCATCGAAAAAGTTGTATATCAGCAACTTAATGACTTTCTATTACTTAACAACTGCTTTGATCCTTTTCAGTCAGGTTTGAGACCCCATCACAGACTGAGACTGCACTTATCAAAGTCACAAATGATATCCGTCTGAACACTGACGCAGGCAAAGTCTCTGTCTTAGTTCTGCTGGACTTGAGTGCTGCGTTTGATACAGTGGGCCATGAAATCCTGTCACAAAGATTAGAGGAATGGATAGGTATCTCTGGACCTGCTCTTAAATGGTTTCAGTCATATCTTAAAGACAGGAAGTACTTTGTTTCGGTTGGTAACTGTGTATCAGACCAAATGGCCCTGACATGTGGGGTTCCACAGGGGTCTATCTTGGGACCACTATTATTCAATCTTTACATGCTTCCTTTAGGCCAGTTAATACACAGCTGTGGCGTATCCTACCATAATTATGCAGATGACACTCAGATTTACATTTCACTCACAGCAGGTGAAAATGGACCGATCCATTCACTGTGTCACTGCATCGAACAGATTGATGTGTGGATGCAAAATAATTTTCTCCAACTGCATAGAAACAAGACTGAACTAATCATCTTTGGAACAGAAACAAAGAGAAAGTGTCAGCAGTCACCTCGAGTCTCTTTCTCTAAAATCTAAAAACCAGGTTAGAAATCTAGGGGTCATCATGGACTCAGACTTGAATTTCCAGAGTCATTTTAAGTCAGTTACATCATCTGCATTTTATCACCTTAAAAACATTTCCAGAGTCAAAGGGATAATGTCTCAACCAGACTTAGAGAGACTTATCCATGCTTTTATCTCCAGCAGGTTAGATTACTGTAACGGCCTGCTCACTGGTCTCTCAAAACGAGGGTTAAGACAGCTGCAGCTTATTCAGAACGCTGCTGCTCGGGTTCTAACTAACACCAGGAAGTACAACCACATCAGTCCAGTTTTAAAATCTCTGCACTGGCTTCCTGTTGCTCAGAGAAAAGACTTTAAAACAGCACTGCTGGTTTACAAGTCTCTAAATGGTTTAGCACCAGAATATATTTCTGAAATGCTAGGAGCTTATGAGCCTGTCACTGTCAGAGACAAGCGTTATGATTGTGAGAAAACAACCCATTATTTTCATATGTACAGAAAAGATACATGTTCCATGTACAATAGAATTTTTTTCTTTTTCTGTACTCGTACTAATGACTTCAACAATTTATAATGACAGATTAGCATTGCATTTAATCATTTACACATATAGATACAAATAGGCTGTACAAAGTAACCAACAATGAAGTTAATGTCACAAATTGTCTGACCAATCCTCTAATATTTCACACAAACATTCATAACATAAGGATAAATGGCAAAGTAAATTAACAATTTACCTTCAACATTTGAAACAACCGGTTTACTTTTTTAGTCCTTTAACCCCTTATTAACTGCCATATAAACAAGTCCGCCACACCATTTTTTTTACATTTTTACATGCTGTTGTGGCATTTTTCGGAGTATTCTAACAAGCTATACATCAATACATTCCCAAAATCCCATATTTTAATAATATCTGTGCAATAAGTTTATAGTAACTAAAGAAATTGATAAAAAAGTGCAATAAACCAAAAAGAAAATGAAAATTGATTTTTAATTTTACAAATAAAAAAAAAATAATAATAATTTTCTAGTTTTTTTTCTCAAAATTTTGAGTGTAAAGAATTTCCACACAATCGTTTCAAACTACATAAACTTTATTTGAAGTGTCTACCCAATTTAGTTTTTGAAATAGACTTATTTTCATGAACTGTGAAAAAAAACAAAAATATATTTGACAATTTGCAAAAAGACAGCATGTACAACATAATCCTACTTACAATACAAAAATCTCATTTCTAAGTGTGCCAGACACTTATGACCACACATATCTTTGTATAAGATCATGGTGATCCATAAAAAGTGCAATAAACAACAAAATGTTTTTACTTTGTTGAAACTTCCAAACAGATAAACATTTTTTATCATTTTTTTTTTCTCAGAATAGATATACAAACAGACATGAATAAATACAGATACACGTGAATAAATACAGATACAAAATTTGCTAAAAGAGAAGCATTAGACCAAAAATAAACATTTAGAATAGTGCAATCAACACAGGTAAATGCACATTATCAACATTGTACATGTGATAGGCCTCATGACAGTTCCTGTCCACAATCACACAGAGGGATTTTGCATGCCTTACATTTGAAAGGAGTGCACTTCCCACAGCCTGCACTTTCTCTGCCCCTTTGTGGTTTTATTTGAGGGAGACCCTCCCCTACTAATAGCAACCACAATGTGCTGGTAACTCTTCAGGACTGCTTGCGGGGGCGCACCACAAAGCTCAGCGGCCAACCGCTTCATGAAGTCCTGGTGTGTCATTGGCTGTCGTTCCAAACTGCCACACAGTCCCTTGTGGAGCAAATAGCTGTTTGTAATAACAATGTCAGTGAAATGATGTAGCACTGTCACATACCTCTTCCGGCTCTTTCTCCATGAGGAATACGAGCCAAACAGCTGGTCTGACAGGTCAACTCCCCCCATAAAACGGTTGTAATCCTCTATGGCAGTTGACGCTGGGACCTCGACTGCAGAGTATTTCCCACCAACCTTAGATGCTCTTCTCACTATGTCCCCTGAAAAGGCAGTGTGCAGAGTGGAGCACACACTCACCTCCCTTGTGTCCATCCACTTGATAAAAAGTAAAGCTCTGTCCTAGATCCACCTGACTGTCCTCCGTGTATTTTTTTTGGTAAAAGCATTTACCTTTGATTTGGGAATTCCAATCCTTGAGTTGCGAAATGTCCCACAGGCTCCAAATCCCAGGCCATAAAGGTGGTGGAAAAGTGCTGGGCTAGTGTAAAAATTGTCACAATAAATGTGATATCCCGTTCCAAGGAAACTTTTTCTCACAAGGGACATTTTAGCCTTAAATGACAGCCCTTCCAGTTGCCTTCCCTGTGTAAATGTGGAAGTCTGCAGTGTACCCTGTGCTATCAGACAGCACAAAAAGTTTTATCCCCCACCTTGTTCGTTTATTTTTTATGTACTGCTTCAGGGAAATTCTGGCTTTGGTGGCTACCATGCGTTCATCCACAGAAAGCGTTTGCTGAGGGTTGTATACATCTTTGCAGGCTACATGTAAACTGTCATAAAGGGAGCGTATTCTGTGCAGACAGTCATAGCCGTCAGTGCCTTTCCTGCTGTCATTGATGGCATCCTCCGCAGGGTGACTCAAGTGAATGTTCCATGTGATGGCGTGGAAACGGTGGACATGATAGTGTTTTATTATCCTTTATTTAACCAGGTAAAAACTCATTGAGATTAAAAATCTCTTTTCCAAGAGTGACCTGTCCAAGATGACAGCATATACAGTTTAAAGAAAAGACATCAACAAAACAAATGATATTTACAATCAATGTTTGCAAGTTTAGAAACATTTACATTTTCCAATCTCATGTTCACGCCTCTCTAAAATAGATTTAAATTCTCCCAAAGTCACAAGTTCGGATAGATTTAAGTCCTTTTGTAGTTCATTCCATGCACAGGGGGCAGCTACTGAAATGCTGCTTTACCCAACTCTGTTCTGACTCTGGGAACCACCATCAGAATGTTCTTCTGAGAACGCAACGCATACTGCTGTTGTTTTTTACACATGTATGTGCAGAGGTAAGAAGGGAGGAGCCCAAGAATATATTTATAGATGAAAGTCAAGAAATGAGACCACTCAGCTGCAGCATACAATGTACAATGGTGAACACGATTTCCACAACCAGTCATAAAACGTAAAGCACAATGATAAACAGTGCCCAGCTTGAGGATACGACACATGAAAGACAGAATTCACACGCCAATAGTCACTTAGCTTGGGCAGCTTTAGAATCCCCATGTATATATAGGGTAAATTGAAACAACTCAGCCTCTGTCAGCTCAGTCCATTTAAATTTTTTGCCAGCAGCAAAAGATTTTGCTGCATTTGTATTTGTGTTGGCACACAGTGTTTTGATGGCAGCCCAGTCAAAGTACATCCTGAACAGCTCAGATGGAGATGGACTGTCCACCTATTCTGACAGAGGTGGCTGCACACCTGGCCTTCTTTTGGGCTGGAAATGTGGTGGGGGATGTCACCTTGAGCGCTTGCCAATGGAGTGACTACTAAAGCCTCTTTGCTGTTTGCTGTTTGCCGACTCCTTCCCCTCTTCCTCTGCTTCCCTCTGGGGTACAGGGAGTTTCAGGGGGGCAGGAGACCTCCATTTCCTCCTCCTCCTCCTCAACAGCATCAACACTGCACACAGAAGAAGTTACACAGTGTATTAGATGTGTTCAGAATTAGAGTAATATCATAATTGGCACAGAATTATATCAGTTGTATATTTTACATACTTCACTCTCAGAAAAACAATATTTTCTAAATAAGATAAGATTCACAAGTTACAGCGGCACATAGATAGATCTATAGGTAAAAAGTGTAATGTGTGCGTGGAATGGAAAAATAAATATAAACTTAAATACAACCAAGCAATATGTAAAAAGCATAAAATTAATAGTACAAATAAACTATCTATAACAATCTATAAACATGTATCAAGTAATAAGGGGAATATAACATATTTTTAAGCTTTCTATACATTATAATATATATTTATAATATATATTTTATACATACATTTCATTGGGTGGATCTATTCCTTCAAGGAAATCGGCTTCATCCCCACTGTTGGCAGAATCCAGATCAGATAAATGGTCAGAATCCCCACCTTCATCTGACGCTATAATTAGCTCAAAAGCTTCGCGCCAATCGGCATTTCTCTTGGCGTGGCCGGGTTTTTGCGGTTCCATAAGTTAGTTTTTGGTGTGTATAGGAGTGTGTGAGGGGTGTCTGGTGAGTGTCTAGTGTGTGTCATAAATGTTTTTAAGTGAAAGCAAGAAAAGCTAAAGTATAAACGAGAAATGAGAGCGTGCGGGGTAAACCACAGGGTAAATTACGTCACTTTCTGGTGATGTGGGCAGTCACGTGAAAGAAAAGCACGTGATAGTTCATGCTCAAACCGTGAGGATGTATTTTCCAGTGTAGGAAGTGCTGTAACCCGCAGATCAGATCAGCAGGCTGCATTAAGTTTTTGTTATGAGCGGTTTTAATATGCAAAGGAAATTATTGCTCTATGTTATTTCGTTGCAAATCTACAGGCATCTAATAATAGGTATGCAAACAGGATGGGTGAGTGCTCCGTCCGTCTTTAAAGGGTTAAATGTGGAAAATTACAGATACGCTTGAACATAGAGCCACTCACTGAACGGAGGAAACGCTACAATTTAGCTCCTTCTTCTTCCACTATTACGCTGCTGTTTGTTGCAGACCTAAACCAGCCTGTTGCTCGATGCCATCTTTTGTAAGCAGTGCAGATGTTTGTTGTAGCCTTTAGCTGCAGTCATCTAAATGCTCATACAATTAGAGCATTACATGTTCTCTACCCACTCACTGACAGCACACACCTCTATCAGTGAACATTTCCCGAAATCATTATGTTTTAACAGAATTTTCCAGTTTTGGTGTGTGAAAATGTTTTGCTGTCTGTTCTGTTTTCTCATGCTGATTACGAGCATATTTTCTGACTGAAAAATAAACATTTGTGTTGCGGCTCCTAGTAGGCCTGCAAATTTATTGTGATCGCAATATCATCAAACACAATATCTGTATCAAGATTGAATCAAAAATCATTCCAGATTTCTAGCAAAAGTATCTGCATTACTTGAGTATAAAAACGTTAAAAAACACTGGGAGAAAAAACATGTCATTTCAAAAACCAAACCATCGCCGTGTTCAGTAGTGTTGTGACTTGCTGTTTATTTTGATCAAGACTGCTTCTTTAGACAAATCAAAACCATGATCCTGATTAGAAATAAATGACAGCAGAAGTTTTGGGAAGCAGTGCACCACTTCTCTGTGTCACGGCTGCTGCTTTCTCATGCATTTTGAGGTTGTGATCTGTCAAAAACTGTTTTCCCCGCTCTGATTTTCATATTCATGCGGCGCTCATGAATACATCATGACTCGGCTGCGTCTTGTGCATCAGTGGAGGCAGACGGATGAGGTGCGGGCGAACCTGAAAGTCATCGTTACCATCCAACGTGACCGACACTAACTTTTAAAACCGAGCACTTTCTGTCAGTGCCATTAATCTAAACCAGAGCAAGGACTTGTTTTCTTCATGAGGAAAGCAGAGTTTTGCATTAAAAATGCAAAAGGTGGCAGGTGTGCTTCAGATACTGTTTTGGCTAATGACAATACCTGAAGTATGACCTGGGAATAGGTTAGAATGCAAGTCCAGAACACTTTTAAGTTTGTAGAGTTTATTTGAGAATATTGAGAGGGTATAGGAACACAAATGGGCTGCCATATATCTGTAACAAAACAAGCATTAGGCTATTGCTAAGCAAGATTTCTCATTGTTAATACTATTCTGGTGTTAAATTTTAGATAAACACTGTAAAAGTGTAAGAAAACAGCCTTAAACAAAGTGACTGGCTCTGAGACCATGAGTGACAGTCACAGAGACCAGAAAGACATGTACACCCACAGTGTTTTGCTGTGTATAATAATTGGCCCTGCATCAATTAAATGTATTTTTATATTGGGCCTTTTCCTAATTAATTACAACAGTGTTAATGTACAGATAATTTGCGTGGTGTGTACATATTAGAATCTACAGGACTCACAGGAGGTTCATAACTCAAACTACAGCAGCTTCAGAGGGTTTTAAATCAACTTCACATAAGTGTAACCTTTTTTTGGCTTTGGGTGTACTCTGTACCTGAACTGCTGGTTTATGTATTATGACCAACCTATGTGTTTCCTGGCTCGAGCATTAAAGACCTCTACTGGGGCCAATAGAGCCTCAATCGCTCAACGTCAGTGGGAGATTTAGCCTAAAAAGATTGTAGTAGACACTGATTTTCTCACAGTGCCCTGGCCTCAGCGCTGTCTGATGGATCACCTCTCACATAACAGATTAGGGCAAATGGAAACCTGGGAATCTCGCTCCAGTAATCTCAGGCTTTGGTCTTTCTTGATCTATGTCCCTCTGAACTGCAATAAAGGCCAGGCTCTGGGTCATTTTGTTGATTTCTGATTGTGTGTGTCTTTAGCAATTTTGTCATGTTTTGGCATCTTTTTACAAACCTTCAACATTTAGTACCTGGTTTCATGAATCCTTTATAGCCCCAGTTTAGTTCTAACATTATGTAGGTTTGGAGTACATTTCACCTACCATGAAGTTATACTCACTAAATTTGACTAAATATTGTACCATGAGGCTTTCATACTGTTACAATCCTTGTATGAATCAAAATTGATATTGTCTTGAGGAGCATAAAAAGACATTAGTTCTCTATATATCAGTCTGCCCCAGGGCATCTGTGGCTACAGTTTTAGCTCACCATCATCAGTGTGACTGTATGAATGAATAATCGACGGCCTGTAAGCACTTTGAGTCCCTTGGTCCCTCGGGAGAAAAGCGCAATATAAATCCGATCTATTATTATTATTATTATTATTATTATTATTATTATTATATAAATATTTATTGTGGACTTGAAATGTATCTTAAATTAATTTATTCAAACATTTGCAAAGTTCGTTTTATAGTGCTTTGGGTATTTAGATGTGCTGTTTTTTTGTTGTACTATGTTTTATTTGTTATTTTGTCAGATTTTCCCAACCACAGCTGTACAGTTGGTGCTTCTTGCAATAAAATGCTTTGGATTAAAGGAAATAAATGTAGCTTGTCTGGAGATTACATGTTATCGGTGAAGGATGGTAGAGTGTATGAATTATTGGCTGTTGCTGCTGAGATGGTGTTATACCTTTATTATTACCTTCTGAGTGTGACCCACATTTCTCCTCTCCGCCTCATTTTCCTGGTCCAATTTGTGATTCCTGTGTTTTTTGAATTTCCTATTATTCAGAAGTGTGAATGAAAATAGAGAAATGTTAAAACTTAAAAGAATATTGACTTATCTCAGGTAGTTACACTCACCACCCGGGCATGTGTTTTTCTCCTCTGATAACATCCACAGAGACTCATTTTGAAACCTGCTTCAGTTCATCACTGTGAGGGTATTTGTTGTTTCCAACAGCTGTACCACTTGTTTGCCTGTTGGCTGTTTGGACTCATACAGAGACAGCACACTATTTTGTCTGACAATTTTTTATGTACCATGCCATGGGTAATTACATACAGTTGTGCTCATAAGTTTAGAATTTGTAATTTTTTTGGGGAGTGGGGGCTATTTTTCAGAGAATATAAATGATTACACTAAAACCTTTTTTTTACTCCGAGTTAGTGGTTGGTTGAAGCATTGTCAAACATTTTGAATCAATAATGACAATAGAAACTACCCAAATGACCCTGATCAAAAGTTTACATACCCCAGTTCTTAATACTGTGTATTGTCACCTTTAACATCAATGACAGCTTGAAGTCTTTTGTGGTAGTTGTGGATGAGGCTCTATATTTTCTCAGATGGTAAAGCTGCCCATTATTCTTGGCAAAAAGCCTCCAGTTCCTGTAAATTCTTGGACTGTCTTGCATGAACTGCACGTTTGAAATCTCCCCAGAGTGGCTCAATTATATTGAGGCAATCTGCGTAGCTGGCTGCTGGCTTCTTGGCCAGTCAGAGAGCACGGTCCTCCAGGCTTGTGGCATTAAACACATTGATAAGTTAACGTGCTGAAAGCAATCACAGCAGCGTGTTTTGCTCTCTGAGAAAAAATATCATTGATTAATAAATATAACATAAGTCTGGGGAGCTTTATTGCAGTGCACAGTCACAAGCTCAACTGAATACTAAAATAGGCCTATTAAGAGGCATTAAAATGATACAGTGAAAAGTGGCATTATAATGCATACAGCACAGTATCTTTCTATTCAGTTGAAACTTCCTTTCTTTCATTTTGATGCTTTAGGACTGCTGAATGGATCTTACGAGTAAGAGCAGGGCGACAGGAAAGCTCTGGACTGGAGTTCTATAGTATATGAATTTTACCCACTGACTGAATGGAACAGATTTAACTTAGACTAAAGAGAAAAAGAGTCTTCGGGTGATCCGGATCTTGGAACCCCTGATGTAGAATTTCCACTATGATCTTGCGATGAAATATCTTCTATCCTGAAGTATTGGCGTTTGTCTTGAGCCTTGTAATAGTCAATGCACTCAGCTGATATCTAGGTAGCTAAACTACATGTATTTCACAGCCTTTGCTATTTTTGATAATATATATATATATATATATATATATATATATATATATATATATATATATATATATATATATATATATATATATATATATTAATACTTCTGTACATTTTGTACAAAAGGTTAAAGGAAAAGCATCTGGACTCAGTTTTCAAGGTGAACACGTTCTGTGTCTAATTCCAAGAGACCAATCAATTCTCAAATCAACTGGTAAGAGAGCTGAGCTTATAGCTCCAGAGGGAGGGGTTTGACCTGTTAAAGTCTCTTAGAAATGGAAACTAAACATCTTCACCTTGAAAACTAAGTCCACATGCTTTTTAACCTTTTCTTCAAGATAACCTGGATGACTGAGAACCTCAACAGACTTAATTTTCGCCGTTATCTCAAATTATCTAGCTTAACCAAATCAACTATGGCTGATGTAACCCCCGTTACAAGTGTACATGGTAATATTGAGCAATATGTGAGAATAAATAAATTAATAAATATTCATAAATATGTTATCAAATATATGTATATGTTGATCAAAACTGTTAAAAACAGTAAGTTGATGATTATATAAATAATTAATTTGAAGTATTGTAATTTGCATGTTTGTCGGTAATTCTATCTTATTAAGCAGATCAGCACGAAAGCGAGCGAGTTAAACATTTGATAAATTGTAAAAGTAAAGCGGCTTGGATAAAAAGAAGCAGCCGCCATTTTGTGTTAATGTTTAGTCACGTAGCCTCCACAGCCTAGTTTATGTTTTAGTTTAAGCAGTTTTACTTTGTATATAAGTTAATATTTATATGGCCTATTCTGCAGACCAGGTTTTATCCCCACCTCGAGGAAACTTCAGAATCGCCAGTTTGGACTTGAACCACACAAGGCGAGCCATCCCACGAAGCACGTTGCTCAGAACTTGTGTTGGAACGACAAGTGGTCCTGTTTCAACGGAAACACTGCTACACTAAGGTCGCAGTAGGAAACAAACTCATTGTTCCTGATTGACTATTAACCAAGTTAAAGAGGATGTGTGCCGAAGCTGCACATCTGCAGAACATCTAGAGTACCTTGCTAAGCTAATGGACATTCAAAGCCACTGTTCTTACACAGCTTTGCAAGTTGTGTGTTTGATTTGATCTTTGGGACAATCTTTGTGAACTTAAAAGGTTCAGTATTGTGAAATTTGAAATGATACATTTGAGTTAAAAATGGATTTGGGTAAGAGCGCGCTGAATGAGTAGGTATGTACAGTTGTCACAGTACGCACATAGTTGTCATTAGATGGATGAAGCAACAAAGCTGTTGGGGCTAAAAATAGAAAAAGAAAGAGTGAAAAGGAGAAGGCATGTCAAGGTATACAACAGCAGCTAAACAAGTGGAGTGTGAAAGGCAACAGGTAGGATTTAAAGTGTGACGTCTGTGTTTGGAGGCTTGCAATATTCATGTTAACAGAGTAGCTAGTGTTTGCTAACACTAGGACTGTAGCAGCCAAATGGGGTTTAAATCAAGGCAAGCTTAAGATGCTAAACCGAGGTTGCTGAGCTAAAAACTGGAAAAATATAAGCAGCATGTCATGTACAATAAATTACAAACATTTGGAAAACAACTAATGCAATATCTCTGGTTTACCATGGAATCATGCAAAGATTTGCTCCAAACTTGGAGGCTTGCAAATATTAATTTTAACAGACTGGTTAGTGTTTGCAAACTTTATTAAATAATGTTGTTGTTAGCTACATTTAGATTTTAGTTAACCCTATGGTACCAATCCCATGCATGACAATTCTCAATTTTACTACGGTGAAATAACAACTGGTAAATATAAGGTAGCATGCATAATTAAATGACTAGAAGCTGGAAAACATAACTTATGCAATAAGTCTGGTTTACCATGGAACATTAACAGATTTAGTTTTACCATTAGCTGTTGATGTTGATGTCATCTGTATTAAAGTAATGACGTGATGCCTGGTTAGCCTAATGGTTAGCATAATGCTAAAAAACAGTGTTTAATGCAGTTAAAAGATGAGTTTAAATCAACTAATGAAATAAATAATGTTGACAGGACATTTCTGGAGAAGCACTAACTCATCTGATTAAACAAACCTTTCAAATTAAAGTAGATTTCCAGCAAGCCATGTCTGTGTAAACGGGGTTCTAGCTGCTGTTTCATTTTTATGGTTTGATCATTCTAAGGGCTTTTATGGTTTCGTATGATGAAAACCTAGGAGGCACTTTCTATGGGTCTATAATGTCTGATAACTTTCTGACTTTATTTGTTTGTTCTTTATTTGGATAGAAGCTAACTACAACAACTATACCAGTTACGAAAAAGAAACTTTGACAATAATATAGCCACCAGTAAGAGCTAATATTAACATAGTTCTTTGAACTTATAGTCATCTTGGTTTACACCTGGGAGTACACCTGTGAGCAGGGCTAGTGACAGGACGTCCTGTAACATCACTCTGAACTGGACAAACTGAGAGATCAGGGACAGGTGCAGTGCAAAGCAGAAGTCTGGAGGGTTTGTGAAAGTAAGACCATTGGACCAGCATTGTCTGCTGACCGGAAACATGCGTCCTTAAAGGATCCTGGTTTATTTGTGATTCAGATAAAAAGTGACTGAGAACATTGAGTATAAACTCAAACCTTAGGAGCCAAACAGCAGTTCCCTCAGGTTCATTTGAGAGCCCCATTTACATTCAACGTGTCCTTAATGAATATAAGCCTAAAAATCAAATTGCATTGGGATTTGAATTTTTACCTTTTGAGACAATTTAGCTAGTTAACAGCATAACTAAAGCGTTTAAGAAAAGACTTCACACTCTGCAGAGGAAGTGGTAGAGTATTCTGGAGTAGAGGAATTGATTTTGACCTGGTTCTACAAAATATTTGTAAAATTGACTGGGATTTTAAATCTGTATTGAGATGTACTTGTGTGGCACTTCCATGTCTGATAACTTTTGTTTGTGTTGATTTCCATGTATCCGGAGCTTGTTGGTGAGAGTGATGGATGTGGCCATTGCTGGGTCAACATTCCTGGACATGCACCTGCCCAACAACTGCGGTCGAGGCTTTGACCTCAGACGAACACTTTGATATCTGAGGGACGTTAACATGTGCATGTTCACCAACGGGACAACAGCTCCAGGACGGATCATACTACAGTCCTAAGGGACGTATGGTTCATTGAGTTATGATGCTTAAGAGAATTGATTTTAATCATTATGAATGTGCATAAGTCTCATGTGTTTTTCTTTTCATTACAGGGACAGAAATGGACAGGCAGGGACAGGCCGGAGATCTTGAGTCCGATGGGTCGACCAGCTTAACCTCTGGCATTTTTGTACTGTATTTAGGAGTGATACTGTGTTTTTTGTTTTTATGGACTTTAAAGAATTTGACTTGAATTAGTGCATTACTCTGTGGGTTCCCATTTGATTTTAAACATATCACATTACAATCATTTGTTGTCTTTGTTTTGACATGTGTTGTAAGTTAATCATTTGAATTGATTACATACATTTCATGCTTGTTGTTGTGATTTGACTCTTCTGTCAAGGAGAGGGGTGGACAGAATAGTTTTCCCTTTAGGTCATTTACCAAATGGTCAAATGTTCTTAGGCTTGGTCAGCTGCCCTGATAGGTTTTCGCTTGTCATAGTGTATAATTCACACTCAAGCTAATATGTTGTTTTATGCTAATGGTTATCTGCATAAAGAGGGGGAAATGTTATAATAAATTTGAATTTCCTATTGTTGATATTGTTTATAATTACTGGGTGCTCATAGTTCTCTTCAGGTCATGTCAAATCTGATCATGTCATGTCCTTCATGCTAATCCAAGCAGGAACTAGACGTAAACATAACTTAGTGCTGGGGAGTGTGTGTGTGAAAGATACGCCTCCTACAGCGTTCACTGCAGGGAAATAAAATCTAATGTATTGTTTACTTCTCCAAGCAAACCTCACCCTGTACCACTTGTGACATTTATTTGCTTTTGCTTTATTCTTGCAAGAATTAAACCTGGCCATTGCTTTTTAAATTATACTCTACGTCTACGTGTCTCTCTGGATAATATAAGGATAAAGAATTCGTATAACAGAGAATAAAAACAATAAAACAAATATAAAGTTTGTCTGTTTAATTCCACTTAGAAAAAGGTATAAGTAAAGTGCTGGTACACAACATGAAGTTAACATGAGGTCAGTCAATAAGTTGTGTCGATGGTCAACTCAATACCCTAAAAGTCATAAACTTTGGCCACACCTCCTACGGGAGGAGGCACTTCCTGCTCCAGTATCAGTACGTTTGTGTCCAGTCAGCAGTGACCAACTGGTTCTAACTGGTTTCAACAGAGGAGGTATTTAGTGTCCTAATCTAGGCTGCAGTGTAGCATGCAAAGTGTGTAAATAACATACAAAACAGTTATAACAGTGCTTCTTATAATAAAACACTTAACCCTATGGTACCAATCCCATGCATGACATATCTTAAATTTATTAAGGTAAAATAACAACTTGTAAAATTGTTGCTGCATACCCCTCTGGCACGGAGTAGTTGCACCTCTGCTCCTCAGACTCTGAGACAGGTCAGGACAGGCCTTCTGCTCGTGCCAAGAGTTCGAACTAAACATAGTGAAGTATCGTTTAAGTTTTGTGTCGTGTCCTTAGGCAAGACACTTAACCCACCTTTCCTCCAGTGGTCAGCTGTAACACTGGTAAAACTTTGAGTGCCTACTAGGTGGAAAAGCACTATATAAATATACAAAAAAATTTAAACTTACACTTTAGCTCAGTGTTTTTTTTTATCTACACTTATGTTTATTTATTATATTTCTTAATCTATATCTTATCAATTTTATTTTATTACTGTAAAGTTACCCAGTGTATGAATTGTGCATTATTATTGAAATTGCCTTGCCTAGCCTAAAATCACATTGATCCAAAATAAAGAACAATACAAATCAGAAAATTTAAAAGGATGTGTTTGAATGTCAGAACTTGATCTCTACACTACACTGCAGACGCACACACTCTCACACTAACACACACACTCTCTCTCTCTCTCTCTCTCTCTCGAGTTCACTTGAAGCTTATTCATTAAATTATTACCATCATTGTAGTAAGTGCAAGGTTCGTTTATACACCACATTTAAACACAGCTTAAGATGACCAAGTGCCATAAAAAGAACTTTAAAATTAAATGATAAAGTACAACACACGCACATATATTTGTCAATAATAACCTATTTGGGACAAAGCACAGAATATACACTGCAAAAAAATGCTTTTCTAACTTAGTAGTTTTGTCCTGTTCATTCCAAATATCTAAAAAATCTTAAATCAAGATACATTTACTAGACACATGAAATAGCATAAGAAATTATATCTTGTTTTCTAAAAAAAAAAAAAAAATAAGTGATTGTTTGTTTAAAACAAGCTAAATTATCTTATCTGCCAATGGGGTAAGAAAAATAATCTTAATGATATATAATCTCAAACAGAATTTTTAAGCATCACTTAATTTTCTCATGCCATTTTTCTTCTAGTTTTCGTCTAGTTTTCTTGATTTAAGTTTTTTTTTTTATATTTGAACTGGAAACGAGACAAAATGACTAAGTAAGAAAAGCTTTTATTGCAGTGTAGCTGTACATGATAGATTAAAAAATGAATTGTCAAAAAAAGGCGAGTAAATAGTCTTGCAATGCAAAGTGCAAAGTAACTATACCACCCCTGCTTTACTACTGTTATTAACGAGCTAACGCTAACTTGTCAAGCTGGATAACGAGTAAACACCAGCAACAGGGACATTACGTTCCTCACTTCAATACGGAACAAAAGTAGGATTCTGTAGTGATTACCCTGCTGTTGAACTCCCTTCCTCTAAATCAAAGACTCCAACGTGTTTGCGTTTCAGGTGCTGGGTCATTGCCGTGGTGCTCCCATGCCATGCCATGTCGCCTTTGCCTATTTTGCAGTTAACACACTTTCTTTTTTTTTTTTTTTTTGTTTATTCAGTGTGAACTCTGCTAGCCTAGCACTAGCATCAGTGCGTGCTAGCACTAGCATCAGTGCGTGAGAGAGACCGAGTGTGTTCATTCCGATCAGCGATCAACTAAAGTTTTTATTTATTATTTACATAATCAAAAGTCTCTGCGTCGCGCGACACAACAAATTGATTATGAAATTTGTTGCCAACTCTTTTAGTAATCAATTTTAATCGATTTAATCGATTTGTTGTTGCAGCTCTAATCCACACTAGAAATTGTATTGCAGTTTATTGTTGAAATTTATTGCAATTGAAACAGTAAAAATAAGCAAACATTTTGACACAGCTTTGTAAGTAGAAGATGTTTGAATCCTTACCCAAAACACTTTGTCAATCCTAAAATGAACTGCTAAGAGTAGAGTTCTTATCCCTCAGAGGGAGCACTGTAATTGTAATCGTAATTGTAATCATTAATTATTGATCAAGTTAACCTCAGCACTCAGTAGTTCTCTCTGGGACTGACAAAGTTCCTTGGAGGAAGAAAAAAACTTCTACTTATAGAACCATGTCCAGATGGTTTCTTCTTCTGCCTTGGACATACATTTTAAACAGTCATTAGTCGTCCACTGTAGGACGCAGACAGCAGAAAAAGGCTCCCAGGACTTTTCTGAAGAACTTCTTGATCCTCCTAAAGGCCGATTTATGCTTCTGCGTCAGGTGCGCGTAGTAGGTACGGTAGCATACGCAGTGACGTGTACCATACACCGTACCCTGACGCGCACCTCCTCCAAAATGGAACTACGCGTCGCGACGACGCGGATCGCAAGATCTGTGATTGGTCGTCTTGGTAGTATCACGTTTCCTCCTACGCATTTCCGGAATGATCTTCTGCTCTCTGGATCGCCCGCCATTTTTAAATTCCGAAATTCAGTGAAGACCCAACATGGAAATAGACCAAGTGACCGAGCGATTAATTGAAGAAGTGAGGAAATACAGCCATCTCCAACGTGGGTTTAGATGTAGCAAAGTGCATGACGAGATGGAAGAACTCTCGAGACAAGTACGTTCGTCTCCGTTAAAAACTTGCCTCAAGGAGCGGGGATCCAGGAGGAAAAAAAATCCCAGCATTTTATATATTCCTATCTTGGCTGGCACCTCATGTCAAACATCGGCTTATGGAGTCAAACTTTGACAATAAGGTAAATAATGCACGTCCTTTTATGTACCTCTATTGTGTTTCGATTAGCTAACTTAACTAGCAATGCTACCACATGGGGTATTGTTTTTTTTTTGCAGAAATAATATACCTGTGAGTCAAAAAGCATGTGTAAGAGGTTGTAATTATATGTAATGGGTTGTATTTATGTAATATAATTGTAATTTTATTTGGCTTACAGAAAATACAAAAGCAACAATTTAGCATTTGCAATGTATGAATATGCAGTGAGTATAGCTCTATCTATGAATTAACAATGAATGCATCATCTTTTATGTATATCTTATACTATTTGGTATTTCTAAATATCCCTCATGTCATTTATTGGTGCATTATATTTTACACCAATACAATTTACACGGTGTAGCAGATCAGCCTCCAGGACGCCACACGGATTATAACATTTGTTTAATCACTTACAGACCTCCAAACTGTTTCACTAAGGGTCTTCAAGATTAACAACTGTTGTTTCACAATCGGCCTCCAGAGACAGGCCGTGGATGTAAATCTTGAGAAGAAGACATGCTAACCCCGTTTTCTTTCAGATAAAAGGACACCAACGTGTTTTGCCAAGGACAGGAAACTTATTAATGACTTTGTTTTGCTTTTATAAGAATTGGAACTTCGTTCTACCCAGCACCGTGTCAAAGGTAACACATGGAACATCACAGACTGCTAGGCACCATGTCCAAATGCCATAAATCCTGTAGATAAGGTGTCCATCCAGCTTTCTCGAGAACACTTTATTCTAATCCTGATTGACAGTTGAAAATGTCTTTGATCATAGTCATTCGGGCATGGTCAAACACTACCCCCTTTTGGTTTAACTGGACAAATGACTCTGCACTCAAGAAGGACATTTGGTGTTATTTCATTAAAGGACATTTTGTTATTTTATTATTTTGAATTATTGTGAATGTACTAACAATCATACTGTTCGTTTCCAGGATGCAGAGTTTTACAAGTCAACTAATTCCTTCCATTCCTACAGAGTTACGTTTTATGTTAATAAAATGTAATGAATATATGTTTTATAATAAGTCTGACAAATGTTTCTTTGCATAATCCTGCAAGTACGAATGTTTTTGTGTGTTTTACGAAAACCAAGGAAAATAGGGTGAAACAAAAGGAATGTTTAAGACTTAGTTTAAACATTTAAACTCCCCCCAAAGCAATGCCTTACTCCGTAAGACACAACCCGTCCAAAAGTGTTAAAAGTGACCGCTGGTCAAAAACACGCTCTCTCTGCACTACTCTTCGTCTCCTCTTCACTTCGCACTGGACCTCTTGTCCGTTCAGGGCCATAGGCCCTCGAAACTCTCACAAGCTCCGGACCTCGTGTAACGAGTAAATTTTCTTTGTACTTTAAAGCCTGCAAGTTTAGCTTGCCGCGCTAAGTTTTCCTTTCTCGCCAAGAGGCTCAAAGTAGCTTACTTCCTGCCAGCCTGCTAACAAAAGGAAGTTGCCTCGCTTTTATTTTTGAAGATTTCCTGCCTGCTAAAGAGTTAGCTTGACTAAAATCTAACTTTCTCGAGCAAGTTTAAGCCAGCAACACAGCCGCTAAACCTTCTCCAGTGGACTTCGCAATAACTTTGAAAGACTCAATTTTACTCGGTGTACAACGCTGATGCTAAAAGGCTTGGCTAGTTGTGACAGTAACGAGACGCTTTTTGGATCTCCCGGGCCCACGGCGGCCCCGCTGGAGAGTGGAAACAGCAGGCCATCCTGGAGGCGACAAATGTCATCGGTTGCGACAGGGTTCTGGAGAACCTGTGGACCTCTCGTCGCTAAGATCTGAGACAATCACGACCACAGGGTGAGTCTAAACGTTACACAAGTTTGGCGTCTAACTGTCTAAACATAACAGCCTTGGCCTCAGAAACCGTCATCGAACCCCTCTAAACGCTCCGTAACAGCCCATCTAATAATAGCGTCAATAATCAATAGGCCTACTTTCTTTTGTTTCACAAAATCCTCTGAAAGTAACTGTTTTATCATTCTTTGATTTACCCATTCATATGTCAATAATTATTCCTTTGTGTCATTTCCCCTGTCATTATTCACTGTTTAATTTTTATAATCTTTAATAAAACCCCATAAAGACATTTAATGTTTTCATTGTTTAATTCATGAATTTTCGAAAACGAGAAGAATTTACGTCCTTTAGATTAATGAGACTAAACAGTTTCTCTGGATCTGTTCAAAAGTAGAGTGGTGCCCCGAAAGAAATTAATATTTTGATAAACAAAATATTAATTATTAATTTTCATAATTAATATTCATATGAATTATTAATTAATAAGACCATATTCACTACAACGGCAAGTTGACCACAACACACAATGTTGTTTTGCCATGGCACAAATCCGTGGGGTAACTGAAATGTCGTTTCAAAAACAGTGGAACCCGCTCGCGTCAACTAGCGTTTCGGCGGTGTACTGCAGAGCAAAACTGACATACGCAGAAGTATAAATGCTCACGAAGGCGTCGCCTACGTGCGTAGCCTACGACGTACACTACAGCGTACACCCGACGCAGAAGTCTAAATCGGCCTTAAGGCCTTTGCTGCTGGAGACAGAAATTTTGGCTTCATTGTCATTTGGTTACTTCTTTGGGCAGACCTTTAATGTTTTTTAGATGGGCGCAGTCTCCTGAATTAAGGCCGTTTGCTCTGTCAGAGGTGCTGGTAGGGGGTACTTTGTCCTTGGGGACTCCCTCATTGGTATCTCCATTTGCCCAGTTAGAAGGTGTGAATCTGAGGCTTTTCCTCCATCAGACTCAGTGGAGGGGGATGACTCCTCGTTTAAAAGCACTTCTGATGCAGTTCCGTTGGAGACTTTTGACTGGAAGCCTGAATCCAGGGCTGTGGCTTTGTCAGAGGGGCTGGTGAGAGGGGCCAAGTCCTTAGGCAAATTCTCAGGTGTTTCCTCTTTGGGTGGAAGTCCATCCATTCCCTCAGATCCAACTTTGGACTGGACACCAGAATCAGAGGCACTTTTATGTAGTGCTTCATCTTTGCGGTTAACTTCTATGTTTTGGGGTGTTGCCTCCTCCAGTTTATTGGAGGCCACACAAGACTGAACCTTTGATTCAGATGATGAGGTTGAGGCTCCATCTTGGTGGTGAAAGCTTTGGCCTTCTACAGACAGCTCAGCAGACTCTTGATCAGAAGTGCCTGGAGGGGTTTCCCAATAAGGACATAAGGTCAGCTGAGGTCCTCAGACTAAAAAAAATAAAATAAAATTCATCAAAGTGATTCATCTGTCTGACTTTATACTGCTGCATGTGTTCTATAAAAGTCACAGATATATTCACTAGTCCTCACTGTCTGGGACAGTGCTCAGGTGGGACATTTTGATGAAGGGGTGGTCCAAAACTTGGCTGGGGGTCCACCTCTTGGTCCCATCAAAAGTTAGGAGCCCTTTCAACAGCTCCACAAAGGCCCTCCTGTCTTCAACTTCATTGTCACTGATTTTAGGGTACGTCTGCAAAACAAGTCAGGACAAAGTCAGTTGGTGAGTCAGTCTTATAAAACACATAATACACATAACATGTTCAGCTTTGGAGGAGAGCACCTACATTAACCAGGTTGTTCACGGAAAAGATTCTGTCCGAGGGGTAGGGAAGCCTTGCTTCTATGTTGGTCTTTGCCTCAAATTCTTTGGAATCTAAAGAAGGTTACATTACTTTAAAAGAGTTCAGTTGAGATAAAAGTCAGCGCTACAAGGCAACTGTACCAAGAACCTCCATGGGATCCAGAATCCTGGAGCCTCGGTAAAGAAGCAGTAAGAGTAGCGACTGCTCCAAATGAGGTATTCCTGGGGAAAGACCAAAATCTCCACCAGCAGAGAAAACACACCAGCTGACATCTGCACATTTGACGACACATTGTCCACATTTGTCTGAGTGGGACTTACCATCTGGTCAATACATCTGCCTGGTAACAGGTTTTGTCTACCCCCCACAAGTCGATGGACTTGTTAAACTTAATGCCCAGGGTGACCTCTGGAGCCCTGAGAACACAAAGGACAAGGTGAGAATTGCCAAAGACCAGGTCTAGACCAGGTTAAACTAGAGTTAAACCCACCTGTATGCACACGGCTGCATCCACATCCCAGGTTGCACATCTGCGGCTGGGATGGCCAGACCGAAGTCAATCAGCTTTACCCTGAGTGGCTGATTCTTCATGTTCGTGAACATGATATTATCTGGCTTGATGCCTGTGTGAAGAATCTTCATTGACTTCAAGGTGTCCAAGGCCTCCAGCAGCTGCACAGATACAAGGAGGACGAGTTCAGTGGCTTTGAAGGCAGCTAAATAAAACATTATGAAATGATTTACAATGCTTTCCAGGACTGAAAGTACAAATCTGTTGGATAGGTTGAATCTTTTGCACAGACAGCGGTTTCCAATTTTGGGCTTTGATGGCTTCATAGAGGTTAGTGTCCAACATCTCAAACGCCAGGCAGGTGAGTCCTCGATGCTCAAACTGGCCATAAAACTGGACCAGATTGACTGGAAAGTTAGATTAACTCCTAGTCACACTCCAATGGCTTCCAGCAATATTTAGAATTGATCATAAAACTTTAGTTTAGACTAAAACTGGACAGGCCCCGCAGTACCCGCAATAATCACTGACCCATTGACCCCTTACTCTTCCTCCTGCACCCTTCGGTCCTCAGGTCAAAACCTCCTGATGGTTCCCAAAGCCCATTTTAAATCTCAAAACTGTCCTCCCAGACTTTGAAACCCCCTGTCGCTGCGAGTGCTCCATTCTGATGATTCTTTTAAAAAGCAGCTAAAGACACTTTTATAGAAGCAGGTTTTTAGCTGAGTGGGCTTTTACATTACGTTTTTTTTTTTTAAATCTATTATAGGTTTATCTACATTTTATTGTTCTTTAATTTAAATTGTTGCACTTTGGAAAGCGCTTTGTGATTTCTGTCTGTTAAAGCTGCTATAGATATAAAGTTGACTTAATTAAACTGAGCTAAACTTAACCACCCCTCCTTGAACCGCCACCTTATCGTGGTGGAGGGGTTTGAGTGCCCGGATGATCCTAGGAGCTATGTTGTCGGGGTCTATATGCCCCTGGTAGGGTCTCCCAAGGTGACGGGCCAGACAAAGTGCAGTTCAGAACCCTTTATGGATATTTTAAAATCAAGGATCCTTATGTCGCCCGGTATGGCGCAACCGGGGCCCCACCCTGGAGACAGGCCCAGGGTTGGGGCTCATATGCGAGCGCCTGGTGGCCGGGTCTTTCCCCACGGGGCCTGGCCAGGGTCAGCCTGAAAGAGCGACGTGGGACCGACCTCCTGTGGGCCCACCACCTGCAGGAGGAACCGTAAGGGGCCGGTGCAATGTGGATTGGGTGGCAGTCGAAGGCGGGAGCCTCGGCGACCCAATCCCCGGACACAGAATCTGGCTCTAGGGACATGGAATGTCACCTCGCTGGCGGGGAAGGACCCTGAGCTTGTGCGGGAGGTTGAGAGATACCGACTAGAGATAGTCGGGCTCACCTCCACGCACAGCTTGGGCTCTGGAACCCAACTCCTCAAGAGAGGTTGGACTCTCCACTATCTGGAGATGCCTGCGGTGAGAGGCGGCGGGCCGGTGTGGGTTTGCTCATTGCCCCCCGGCTCAGCCGCCATGTGTTGGAGTTCACCCCGGTGAACGAGAGGGTCGCTTCCCTGCGCCTTTGGGTTGGGGATAGGTCCCTCACTGTTGTTTGTGTTTACGGGCCAAATGGCAGTGCAGAGTACCCGGCCTTCTTGGAGTCTCTGGAAAGAGAGCTGGAAAGTGCTCCTACCGGGGACTCCATCGTTCTACTGGGGGACTTCAACGCTCACGTGGGTAGCGACAGTGACACCTGGAGGGGTGTGATTGGGAGGAACGGCCCCCCTGATCTGAACCCGAGTGGTGTTCTGTTATTAGACTTCTGTGCTAGCAACAGTTTGTCCATAACAAACACCATGTTCAAGCATAAGGGTGTCCATCAGTGCACGTGGCACCAGGACTCCCTAGGCCGGAGGTCGATGATCGACTTTGTAGTTGTTTCATCTGACCTCCGACCGTATGTCTTGGACACTCGGGTGAAGAGAGGGGTGGAGCTGTCAACTGATCACCACCTGGTGGTAAGTTGAATCCAATGGCGGGGGAGAAAGCGGGACAGACCTGGCAGACCCAAACGAACTGTGAGGGTCTGTTGGGAACGTTTGGCCGAGTCCCCTGTCAGAGAGATCTTCAACTCCCACCTCCGACAGAGCTTCGACCAGATTCCGAGGGAGACTGGAGACATTGAGTCCGAGTGGACCATGTTCTCCACCTCCATTGTAGACGCAGCCACTCGAAGCTGTGGCCACAAAGTCTCCGGTGCCTGTCGTGGCGGCAATCCCCGAACCCGGTGGTGGACACCGGAAGTAAGGGATGCCGTCAAGCTGAAGAAGGAGACCTATCGAGCCTGGTTGGCTTGTGGGACTCCTGAGGCAGCTGATAGGTACCGGCAGGCCAAGCATGCTGCAGCCCAGGTGGTTGTGGAGGCAAAAACTCGGGTCTGGGAGGAGTTCGGTGAGGCCATGGAAAAAGACTATCGGTCGGCCTCGAAGAAATTCTGGCAAACTGTCCGGCCCCCTTAGGAGGGGGAAGCAGTGCCCTGCCAACACTGTTTACAGTGGAGGTGGGAATCTGCTGATCTCAACTGGGGATATTGTTGGACGGTGGAAGGAATACTTAGAGGATCTCCTCAATCCCACCGACACGTCTTCCACTGAGGAAGCAGAGGTCAGGGGCCCAGAGGTGGACTCGTCCAACACTCAGGCTGAAGTCACTGAGGTAGTTGGGAAGCTCCTCGGTGGCAAGGCACCGGTGGTGGATGAGATACGCCCTGAGTACCTCAAGTCTCTGGATGTTGTGGGGCTGTCTTGGCTGACACGCCTCTGCAACATCGCGTGGCGTTTGGGGACAGTACCTCTGGACTGGCAGACCGGGGTGGTGGTCCCTCTTTTTAAGAAGGGGGACCGGAGGGTGTGTTCCAACTACAGATGGATCACACTCCTGAGCCTCCCAGGGAAAGTCTATGCCAGGGCACTGGAGAGGAGAATGCGGCTGATAGTCGAACTTCAGATCCAGGAGGAATAATGCGGTTTTCGTCCCGGTTGTGGAACACTGGACCAGTTCTATACCCTCTCCAGGGTGCTGGAGGGTTTATGGGAGTTTGCCCAACCAGTCCACATGTGCTTTGTGGATCTGGAGAAGGCATTCGAGTGTGTCTCTTATTGTGCCCTGTGGGGGGTGCTCTGGGAGTATGGGGTCCGGGGCCCTTTGCTAAGGGCTATCCGGTCCCTGTATGACCGGAGCAGGAGCTTGGTTCGCATTGCAGTAAGTAAGCAGTAAGTTGGACCTGTTCCCGGTGCATGTTGGACTCCGGCAGGGCTGCCCTTTGTCTCCGGTCCTGTTCATTATCTTTATGGACAGGATTTTTAGGCGCAGCCAGGGGCCGGAGGGAGTCTGGTTTGGGGACCACAGGATTTCGTCTCTGTTTTTTGCAGATGATGTTGTCCTGTTGGCTCCATCAAGGCAGTACCTCCAGTGTGCACTGGGACGGTTTGCAGCCGAGTGTGAAGCGGCTGGGATGAGGATCAGCACCTCCAAGTCTGAGACCATGGTTCTCAGTCGGAAAAGGGTGGCTTGCCCCCTCCAGGTTGGTGGAGAGCTCCTGCCTCAAGTGGAGGAGTTTAAGTATCTTGGGGTCTTGTTCACGAGTGAGGGAAGGAAGGCCTGAGATCGACAGACGGATCGGTGCAGCTTCTGCAGTAATGCAGTCGATGTACCGGGCTGTCGTGGTGAAGAAGGAGCTGAGCTGTAAGGCAAAGCTCTCGATTTACCGGTCGATCTACGTTCCTACTCTCACCTATGGTCATGAAGTTTGGGTCATGACCGAAAGAACAAGATGCCGGATACAGGCGGCCGAAATGAGCTTTCTCCACAGAGTGGCGGGGTGCTCCCTTAGAGATAGGGTGAGGAGCTCGGTCACTCGGGAGGAGCTCAAAGTAGAGCCGCTGCTCCTTCACATCGAGAGGAGCCAGCCAGGTGGCTCGGGCATCTGTTTCGGATGCCTCCCGGTGTTCCAGGCATGTCCCACCGGGAGGAGACCCCGGGGAAGACCTAGAACACGCTGGAGGGACTATGTCTCTCGGCTGGCCTGGGAACGCCTCGGTATCTCCTCGGAACAGCAGGAGGAAGTGTCTGGGGAGATGGAAGTCTGGGCTTCTCTGCTTAGACTGCTGCCCCCGCGACCCGGCCCCGGATAAGCAGTAGAAGATGGATGGATAGATGGATGGATGGATAAACTTAACCAACCACTACTGCACCACTCAATGGAAATAAGGCCTATGAGAACATTTATACCACCTGTTTTTGGTCCGCTAGTTTGTTCCCTCATAATTTTTGCCTAAATATTTGAAAAAACCCTAGAGTGAGATTTTAAATAGTTTTGTTTTCCAAACACCTGAAGTGTCAGTGTCACAAATGCTAATTAGCGCCGATTTGTGAAAACAACATTAATTAAATAAAAGATGCATCTGCGGGTCACTTCAGCCATTTAAAAAAATTGTCAAAAACATGTGAAATGTTGCTTTATTTTTAAAACAATAAACATTTAGAGTTTTTGGCTTGAAGCTAAATTATAATGAATAATGAGATATTTTGAGTGAAACACCTGCATGTTACACCTCAGAAGTGTAACATGCAGGAGGGTAAATAGTCAACTTAAGGGCTTTAATCTTAGACCTTTTACAGCATTTGAGGTCAGCAGACTATTGGAAGATCTAAAATCTTGGAAACCAGCTGGACCTGATAATTTAGAGCTCATTTTTCTAATAATTGTCTGAAATTATTGCTGAACCATTATGTAGTATTTTTAACCTGTCAACAAATAAAATTCTCAAGAACTGTAAATCTGCTGTGGTATTTTAAATTTTAAATAATTATAGACCAATTTCAAAACTGTCTGTTGTAGCAAAGGGGCTCAAATCTTTGGTAAATCTTTGGTGTCTTCTAATTTTATATTGTCAGAGTTCCAGTCAGGATTTAGAAAAAAGCATAGCACCACCACTGCCACTATAAAAGTTTTGAATGATATTATTGAAGCCCTTGACATAAAAATGCTGTCTTTCACTTTTTATTATTTTCATACCGCTTCATTTCCGCGTCACGTTTCCACTAAAAGCCACTACGTCATCAGTGTGCCTGTCAATCTCCGGACTAGTTCACTCTAAACCAAGCCACCTCTCTGGATTTTCATACTTAAACAAACTACGCACTGAAGGCATTGCTGTGATTTTTAGGCAAACCCTCAAACCCCGGCCTTTCCTTATTCCTGCTGCACCCTCATTTGAACACATCACTTTCAAACTTCCCAGCCCTATCTCCTCTATTTCAATCATTTACTGCCCATCCAAACCAAACCCAACCCATCTTGCTGAACTCATCAAACAACTTTGCTCATACACATCTGCCATCTTAATCTGCCAACATGGACTTGCAACCAACCCTGACGACATGCAACTCTACCTCTTCTCCAAAACCCCCACCCCTGCCACTGTCTCTACCATCCCAAACTGCCTAACTGCAATGTATAATCATGGAGGACCATCAACTTCCTCAAATTCAACTGCAAAAAATCAGAATTACTCACCACTGGACCAAAATCCTCCTCCCCTCCTCATAGGACATCACTCAGTCACATCCTCCCCTCAGATCAAAAACTGAGGTGTCATCTTTGACCCCTCCCTCTCAAACATAGCCATATCCGACAAATCACCAAAACTGCCTTTTTCCACCTCAAAAATATTCCCCGCCTCCACCCCACCCTCTCCACCTCTGCAGCTTCCAGACTCAACTACTACGGACTGCCCTCCGCCAATCTACAAAAACTCCAGTATGTTTAAAACTCCGCCGCCCGCCTCATTACCCGCACCCACTATTGAGACCACATCACCCACGTCCTCCAACAGCTCAAATGACTCCCCATTCAGCATCGCATTCGTTTTAAAGATTCTCCTCATTCATCTCCAAAGCCCTCCATAACCAGGTCCCTCCCTATATCCCTGACCTCCTCCAGCCCCACCACACCTCCCACTGCCTCTGCTCAGCTGACTCTAACCTCCTCACTCCCACAGTCAAATCCAAGCACTGGACCTTTGGGGACTGAGCCTTCAGTACCTACAGCTACAACCAGTGTGATTGTGTACATACAGCTACAACCAGTGTGAGTGTGTACCTACAGCTACAACCAGTGTGATTGTGTACATACAGCTACAACCAGTGTGAGTGTGTACCTACAGCTACAACCAGCGTGAGTGTGTACCTACAGCTACAACCAGCGTGAGTGTGTACCTACAGCTACAACCAGCGTGAGTGTGTACCTACAGCTACAACCAGTGTGAGTGTGTACCTACAGCTACAACCAGTGTGAGTGTGTACCTACAGCTACAACAAGTGTGAGTTTGTACCTACAGCTACAACCAGTGTGAGTGTGTACCTACAGCTACAGGCAGTGTGAGTGTGTACCTACAGCTACAACCAGTGTGAGTTTGTACCTACAGCTACAACCAGTGTGAGTTTGTACCTACAGCTACAACCAGTGTGAGTGTGTACCTACAGCTACAGGCAGTGTGAGTGTGTACCTACAGCTACAACAAGTGTGAGTGTGTACCTACAGCTACAACCAGTGTGAGTGTGTACCTACAGCTACAACAAGTGTGAGTGTGTACCTACAGCTACAACCAGTGTGAGTGTGTACCTACAGCTACAGGCAGTGTGAGTGTGTACCTACAGCTACAACAAGTGTGAGTGTGTACCTACAGCTACAACCAGTGTGAGTGTGTACCTACAGCTACAACAAGTGTGAGTGTGTACCTACAGCTACAACCAGTGTGAGTGTGTACCTACAGCTACAACCAGTGTGAGTATGTACCTACAGCTACAGGCAGTGTGAGTGTGTACCTACAGCTACAACCAGTGTGAGTTTGTACCTACAGCTACAACCAGTGTGTGTGTGTACCTACAGCTACAACCAGTGTGAGTGTGTACCTACAGCTACAACCAGTGTGAGTGTGTACCTACAGCTACAACCAGTGTGAAATGTAAAAATGTCATAGTTTTCTGAATAAAAATGTCTTAAAATGTGATCTGATCTTCATCTAAGTCAAATGGAATTGACAAACGTAATGTCTAAAGAATTAGCAGCCATCTTTAAAAAAAACATCTTTTCCATCAATACATAACTGACAAACACTGAATCTTCCTTTTCTTCAATAAAAAAAAATATATATATATATATATATATATATATATATATATATATATATATATATGTGTGGCAGCACCAGTCGCACTGTGGCTTTAGGAGGCGCTTAGCCATGTCCCCTATAAAAGCGTTCCCTTATCCGTAGTTCGTTCTCTGCATTTGTCACGCCACTCCCCTTTACTATGTTTCCGGTGTCAGGTAAACAGCCACGTAGGCTCCTTTTGTTTACATTGTTCAGATCGCGCCGCTGGGAGTGTTCTGGTTTAAATGGTCATCTGTTTAGGCTCCCGCTCTCTGCATTCTCCTGGACAAATACAGCGCAGTGTTACAGGCTAAATGACCGGCGCTGTTGTTTGTCTGTTTGTTTCTGTTTAGCTGCTGTTTTTGTTTAGTCTTAGCTGCTGTTTTGTTTTGTTTGTTTGTTTTTGTTTAGCTGCTGTTTTATTTTGTCTGTTTGTTTTGTTTAGCTGCTGTTTTGTTGTCTGTTTGTTTTTGTTTAGCTGCTGTTTTATTTTGTCTGTTTGTTTTTGTTTAGCTGCTGTTTTGTTGTCTGTTTGTTTTTGTTTGCTGCTGTTTAGTTGTTAAAAACAGTGGACTGTTTTATGATTAATTTGGACTGAACTCCCTGCCCTGTTCAAGGGGAGTGTTTATGAATTTTATTGATTGTGGTCTGAGATGTTTGTTTAAGTACTTTCACTTGTTAATAATTTTACCATCTCTGTTAAAAATTTAGTCTGTATTTAAGATGTGTGTGTCGTGTGTGTGTGTGTGTCGTGTGTGTGTGTGTGTGTGTCATGTGTGTGTGTGTCGTGTTTTGGGTGCCCTCATTCTCACTTGATGTAGCCTCCCCTTTTCTCACATTCCCCTCAGTGGTAAGCCTCAGCCCCTTGAATTTATGTAGCTTTTTTTAAAAATTATTTAGACCCTTTTTTTTAGAATTTGTATTTTATCATTGTAATAAAACTAACAGCTTATTTACTCCATAAAGATTTTATTTGTTTTTCTGCCACTCAACATAAATAAATCTTAGTTGTTTTGTAAACACTGAAATCTTATTTCTCTCCAAACTCACCTCCACTGTCAAACCTATTCATACATCAGTCTTGTCTTGCCCAAGGACACAACAACAGTATGAACCAGGGAGAAGTGCACATTGCTAAGCTAAGACTAAACCAGCTCTAGACCTGAGACCTTAATCAAAACTTCAGACCTTAACTGGGAAAAAGCTCACTTAGAGGACTTCTAGAAATGTAAGACCAGTTTAGACCTATGTATATCACATTATTCGTTAAACTGTACATCTGTCAGAGTATTAGAAATCTGATGTTGGTTTATTTGGTTCCTATTTCTACTCAACAGGAGAACAGGTGTTATAAGGCTTTGACAGGAGCCGCTGCAGCTGGTGTTGGCCAGAACAGCTTTACTTAAAAGAAACCATGAATTTGCAGAAACAAAATGTACCATTATGCTGTGCTCTCTGACTGTTCTCTGTGTGAGGGGAAAGAGGCTCAGTGAGCAGCGAAAGGCAGAGACACGCTGATCAGAGTGTTCTCCCACCCCAAAAATATACTTAATTACAGTAACGTGAGTAAGTATTTGTTATATGTTACTTCTAGGCCTGAACTCTACCAATATCCATTTTGTCTGTTTCCCATCGCTCACTCTTCTTCAGGCGTTTAATCTGGCGTAACTTCCTTCATTTGGTCTGAACTGTCAGCAAATGCACTTTCACTCTACAAACAAACCTGTCAATTGTTCAGTTTGGTCCGGACCGAGACCAAAAAACAGCAAACCTTGGTCCTGGATCTTTCACATCTGTCAAATTTGTCCGGACCAAATGGGAAAGTCCGGACCAAACAGTTCAGGTAGGAAAGGGACTTTAGCCTTTAAACAAAACTAACTTAAATGTGCAATCAAGTTTAATTTTTTTTTTTACATTCAGATACCAAAGTGTAATTTGAATGATATGTATCTTTAAGAAATCCTCAATGCTTTGTTGTCAAGCATTTTAATATAAAAGAATGTTCACTGCATACTGGAAGCTTTTAACAGTCACAGTCTAACAAAGACAGTCTTGCATGGGCTGTTGGTCTACACGACTTGTTAACAATGGTGAAATGGTAAATGGAATGCATTTATATAGCACTTTTTTGTACCCGGACACCCAAAGCACACCGGTGGAGTTGGCACTAAACAACCATAAACATGAGGAAAAACACAAACGGATCTACACTAAACTCCTGCAGAATTAACAGCACCATAGACTTAATGAACAGTACAGACTCACAAAGAGTAGTCTAAGTTTTAAATGCTGCCTTAAAATAAATATCACAGTCTATTAATCCGTTATTCTGAACATTACTAACAATAAAACCCATTGTGAGCACAATGTCATTCATGTGTTTTAACCTCTAAGACTAATTTACAATTTGACATGACTTTACAGTGTCTGTAGTTCACTATACATTTGTGCCACAGTCAGCTGCAACTTGTCAGACACATCTCTTTTTTCTCCTTCCCCTCCTCCTCGACACAAGCAGCTCGTTTGCTTGTTGCTGATTAATCAGTGATCCATGTTTCTATCGTCATCACTCATCGTTCACTCTAGAACAACAACAACACCTGAATGGAACAGTGTCACTAAAAACTCACGTGAGCCTTTAACAACTCTCACATCAGGAATTACACTGTCCTTTCACTGCTAACGACCAGAACAGCCTGGTCCATCAGGTTTAGTTTCAGGTCAAACTCCCTCTAGAGATATAAGCTCAGCTCTTTTACCAGTTGATCTCAGAATTGACCAAAGTCTCTTGGAGATAGAGACTTAAAAGTCTTCACTTAAAAAACTAGCTGGGCAATATAATTTATTGTTTTTGGGATAAATAAAAGTATCTATCTGCAACTTAACCAGCTCCATAGCTGTTTAGCTGTTCAGCCTAAGTTGCCAGAAATCTACTTCAATAGAAAGTGAAGCAGCTTTGTGATACTGAAAACCCAGGGTACCCGCTAACCTCCTAATCCAGCTTTGTAGTACAAGGTCTTGCCCAAGGCCAACAGTATAAACAAGAGGAGGGGGGACCCAACCTTGGACCTTGGATCCCCGCTCTACCTCCTGAGCCACTGTGCCCCAAATGAACCAATAGCTACTGTTAAACAGAAAGAGAAAACAGAAATAGACCAAAGTGTGGATGAATAACAACAGAAGATAATTACAGAAGTTTAAGGTCAACTCTAAACCTCGTTTTGAGGTCAAGTAGTTTTGGCTACTGCAGCTTTAAAGTCATATACAAATGTGTGAATGTCCCTCTTTTAACTGAAATTTAACAAATATTTGTGTTTTTTTTTGCTTCATTCACTTTGTTAAAGACAATTAGATATTTTTTCCTAAAAGTTGGCAACACATTCAAGTTTAAGACTTAGTCTTACTTTTTATCTGTGTTAACATACTGAGTTTTCTGACTGCTAGTAGCATGAAACTAAATCTGATTCTGTCTAAATGTGTCTATAAGTTGTTCTCTGAAGTCATGTTGCTCGTCCTAATGTTGTCCACAGACAGCTGCTGTGTTGAATGGTGGTAAATACAGTCCATTTAAATGCATTAGCGCAGCATTAGAGTCCACCACTGTGCGTCTCAGCAGCAGGTCAGAGCCGCCGACCATTATTCAGACAAATCCCACCAGGCATCTCTTTGACACAATGAGGACATTTTACTCTTAAATCCATTGAAAATGTCTCTAAAGGTGGTACTAGCTGCACTAAGATGATATGAACTGTGAAGTCATATTTCTGAAATGTGATCAAAGGTGGAGACATCAAAAGTTCTCATCTAAAGTTAGACCTAGAGAGAAGTTTGTGTCTGACATGGATCATTTTGACAAAGGAAGAGGTAGAGCTTTGTCCATCTCTTTAAAGTTTAGAGTTTCTTAAAAGACCTCATCCCACTGACACAACACACTTTTGTCTTAGCATTTGCTTTTATGAAATCAAGTTTCAGTTTCATCAAGATGTGTAAAATATTGTAGACTATTGAATAAAAGGTTAAAGCAAAGGCATCTGGACTTGGTTTTCGGAGTGAAAACGGTTTGTCAAGAGACTTTTTCAATTCTGAAATGAAAAAGTCTCTTGGAATTAAAAGATTAAATGTCTAACCTGATTAGATCACCTGAATGTCTGAGAACTTTCTCAGACATTGTAGATTATAGCTACAAATAGTTTTTCCTACAATGGTAGAAAAGGTTAAAGCAAGGGCGTCTGGACTTCAGTGTGAAGACGTTTCATCTTTAATCGAGGAGACGTTTTCAATTTAGTTAAACTGGTAAGAGAACGTAGCTTTATATCCAGAGGGAGGGGTTTAACCTGAAACTAACTCTGATTGGACCAGGCTGTCCTGGTCTTATAATCGTTACATGAAAGGGCCGTGTTGATTAGGGTTGGGTAACCCTGATCAGGGTTCGTAATTGTTTTAATTTGATCCACTACAGTTCTTCTCAATTCTATGTTTCAATTCCAATATATTTTGCATCTAATTTCCCTTTAAGTAACTTAAACAAAACTAACGGCTCTAATTCTTCTGTATCTGTATTTTGTATCTGGTGTGTTGTAGCAGGACTTGCTGCTGGGATACTTAACACGGTGCATTCCGTCAGATTAATGCCGTGTTGAAGCAAATGTTTCATCATGTTAACGTTATTTCCTCCTTTGCACAAAATATCATAACCACATGTATTGCATGTGGTAACGCTATTTTTTTTGGCAAAGTTTAACCAGACTTTCAAACATTTGCTGTTTGAAAATCTCTTTCTAAAGAGAGTGTGGCAAGTCATGCCCCCTTCCATATGGACTTTGGGGCGGCTTGTTGCACTACTCAATCCGCCCAGAGAAGAACAAATCTGCAGACCATCATCTTCGCAAAGAAGAGGTCCTGAGATAGGCGCGCCCAGGATGGGCACCAATTCCAACAGAGTGTAAAACCTCAGTTTTTCCACCCCCAGGGACCTGCCCGTACGTCACCGCCGCTTTGGGTAATAGTGGTCTCCAGCACAATATTAAATATCCGGCTATCTCCTGCTATTTTTCAGACTGTGTACACACACTACATGACCCTCAAGGGGTCCGGATTCTTCCAGTGTAGTGGTGTTGGTATTCTTGTTCCCCATAACGCATTTCTACGGAGCATCTTGTTCCCACTTTTGAAAGGGAACGTCTTGGGTTGCTTTGCTTCAACCCTGTTCTCCGAAAAAGCAGGGACGAGATGCTGCGCTTTAATGCTGCTCTGTGGGCGTGTCCCGGATGTCCTTCAGACAAAGTTAACCTAAAGACGCTTCCGCATTCTGTATTCTTATAGCCTCTGGCTGAATACCTATCTGCCCTCTTACACAGCTGTGGGGGATATACTGTATAAGCCAATTCTTAGCGTGTTTAACACACATGCTTCACAATTGGTCACACAAAGAATGTTCCCCATAGCGTATTTCCATGCAGCATAAAATATCTTTTTTTCTTTTTGTAAACACACATTCTTGCCAAATAAATTTATTAAATAAAGTTTTAAGTTAAACAGAATGTCTGACCTCAAACATCTGATGGAAGAAATTAAGGTTATTAAAGAAAAATAAAATAAAATATTGCAGCTTGAACAACGTGTGGAGGATCTGGAACAATACTCAAGAAAAGACAATGTATTGATATCTGGAATAGACCAGCATTGTTCTTACGCCAGGTTTTTCCAGGAAGATCAACAGGAGAAGATGCACAACCCGAGAAGACTTTTTTGATGTAAAAGGTATCAGCGTCCAACAAGAAACAAAACCTGCATGTCACACAATCCCACACAAAAACTGTAAGCTAAAACCATCTAATAAAATAAGATTGACAAACAGAAAAAATAAAAAAAAGTTTTTGAGTCAAACAAAATGAAAAGCAAGAGTGTATCTAAATACTTGACAAAAAGAAATACAGACAATCCAGGAGAAGCATGATTACTAACAAAATCACATTGTTGCAACTTGGGTTTGGAACTGCAGAATATGGATAAGAGATACAGAAGGATCAAGTGCTGTGCAAATCAGAAACATAAATGACCTCAATAAATACAAAAAGAAAGAAAAAATAGTCTGTAACAATGAAAAAATATAAAACATTATTATGGATTATAAGATCAAAAAAAAAATAAAAAATACTACAGCGAAAAGCTAAATGAGAACAGAAACAATACAAGATAATACAAGTTACAAGTTAAGATAACATTGGGCAATGTGGGCATTGTGATTAAAAATAACAAATATAAAAATACATATTAAAAACATTTTGTGAAGGAAAATGCTGACATATATAATGAGCAAAAAAATTTTGAATTATGTAAATATTTTGCAAATCTGGGTACCAGTCTACCAGTCAGACACAACCCAAAATATAATAATTAACAGCGTGAATAGCATTTTCCTTGACAGTTAGGAAAAAGATGAAATATTGAAAATATTGAAAAATGTAAAAAAAATAAATGTGGACTGTGAAGATGATATGAATATGATAAAGAATATAATTGAAATTGAAGGACATTTTGTTTATATTGCACAAATCATACACTGAGTGTCAGCTGCATAATTATGGTAGTAGATGTCACAGCTGTGTATCAACTGGCTTAAAGGGACACCTGTACCTTTACACCTGTAGGACCCCACATGTCAGGGGCCATTTGGTCTGATACACAGTTAACCAAAACAAAGTCTTCAAGATAAGACTGAAACCATTTAAGAGCAGTTCCAAAGATACCTATCCATTCCTCTAATCTTTGTGACAGGATTTCATGGTCCACTGTATCAAACGCAGCACTCAAGTCCAACAGAACTAAGACAGAGACTTTACCTGCATCAGTTCAGTGCAGTCTCAGTCTGTGATGGGGCCTGAATCCTGACTGAAAAGGATCAAAGCAGTTGTTAAGCAATAGAAAGTCATTAGTTGGCTGATATACAATTTTTTGATGACTTTTCCTAAAAATTACAGGTTTGATATGGGTCGATAGTTGTTGAGCTCTGTAGCATCAAGACTGCTCTTCTTTAGGAGAGGCTTAATGACAGCAGTTTTTAAGGCCATTGGAAATGTTCCAGACTGTAAGGAATTATTGACTATATCAGTGAGTAACTGCTTATTACTGATTTTAGAATTCTAGTGGGTAAAACATTGAAGCAGCAGGTGGATGAACTCAGGACCCCAGTGCATGACAACAGATTGGTAAAATGTGTAATTTTTAATGATACAACAGTACATAGGAGTTGTAGATTAACTGGATGTGTTTGGTCGGACCCGAAGTATGGCCGTTAACACACAGCAACAAGCTGGTACAGAAGGCAAGGACCGAAGCCTCAGGACCCGGTAACAGGTTAGTCAAACCAGGTAGTTGGATCCGGAAACTGGGTTGGTTTAGCGGGAACAGGTGACAGTACCAGAAGAGCAGGAAAAGGTGGCAGGTTAGTTGGAACAGGTAGCAGGAACAAGTACCAGGTTAGCAGGTTCTCAGGAACATGTAGAAGGATCAGATACTTGAATCGGGTGAGCAGGAACAGGTTAGCAGATTAGCAGGAACAGGTAACTGCACCAATCTGCATAGGTTCCGGCGTCTGTGCAGGGCTAGCAATGTCATGGGCAGGAGGCAGCCAGAGGGGGCAGAGCATTCTTTTCCAACCGATGGGCCCAGAACCGCTGATCCACCTGAATGACCAGAGAAATGGCCGGTGGGAAGATCTCGAGTCGCCAGCTCATCCTTGAAATAAGCAGATCAGAATCAGAATTACTTTTATTCATCACTAAAGGAGAAATTCTTTTTGTTACAAACATGCAACCGACCAGTGCAATATGCAAAAAATTATGAAATACTCCTTCAGAAACTCATTAGATACAAAATCAGAACAATTGCCATCATTGGATCAAAAGTTACTTAGAAAATATAAACTAATATGTACAGATAAACAATATAAAATCAGATATGTGCGACATCACCTGGGGAGTCCCCCATGGCTTAGTACTTGGGTCTAAATGATTTATTTTGTACATGAATGATTGTGTAAACACATCTAAAACACTGGAAAGCATTCTTTTTGCCAATGATACAACTTTATATTATTCTGGAAAAAATATACAAGAAAAAGTAAAACATGCGCTCAATAATAAATAGAGTAACTCTCCATCAGGTTTGGTTTCAGGGGAAACTCCTCCCTCTAGAGATATAAGCTCAGCTCTCTAACCAGTTAATCTCAGAATTGAAAAGTCTCTTGGAATTAGAGACGAAACATCTTCAACTTGAAAAATCAGATGCTTTTACTTAAACTTTTATGTTTTGTCTGGTTATATTTTTCTTGCTTCTCTACAACAGATACATCTTGTGAAGCTGATTGTTTGCTAAAGAGCTTTATAGTGATTTAAATAATGTCTTAAACAGGGCATTTTAAGTTTCAGCTGTTTGTATTAATTTTATATTAAAAATAACATGTCTCTATAGGCCCTACTCCAGTCTCATTATTCTATTTCTCCAGTTCATCTGAAAAATGAGCCTCTGCAGAGAGAACACTTTCACCACTGTAAAAGCCGTCGACAGGAGACACACACAGGAAAACTGTGTCCAATAGATTTTCTGATGTCCTTTGTGACTATAAATTATTCTTTACCGCATTATTTACATTATTTTTTTACATGAGATAAAAAAAAAAAAAACGTTTTAAATTATGACAAAGAAATGGTGCGTAGTGGACTTGTTAACAAGGTTGTCAAAATACTGCACTCTGTAATTCATGCATTCTGTAAAGATGTGAAAAAACAACTTTTCACATCTTTAACAATAGTTCTGTATCAGTATCAGTGTAGTTCCTTTAGTTGGTACAAATTTTGTAAAGTTACATAGTGCTGTTTAAGTATGGAGAAGGGTATTGTCAACCCTTTCAAAAAAATTATATGACATGAATAAATACAACATGGTGCTTTTTTAAACTACAGCTAAAAGCCAACATCTCTGAGATGCCAACTGTGCTCGAGTCTCGTGAATAAATGAGTCATTACGCAGGTGAGTGACCTTTCAAAGACAAATTAACCCCGGCGCCTGTCTCTGCGACGGTGGAGGGGTGTCATTTCTGCTCTGTTCGTTTCCTGTTCAAATTCCAGTTTCAGCGTCAAGTAAATGGACTGAGAGTGAACCCAGCGAGTTTGACGTCCAGGCTGCTGTAGTGACAGGGAAAAGCCATAATTGAGGTCATATTTGAGCTGATTTTTACCGCCTCATTTAAACTTTTAGACTTGCCAATTTAAAGTTATACTATTTAGTTGTTCTCGTATGGGAATAGGCAGGTCTGAAACGGATATGCTCAAAGTTTTTCATTTAAACTTTAGACTTAGATGATTTGTTATTTTGTTGTTAAATCTGATACTTCTTCAATTTTAAATATGAAAGTTGCTACTAAGACCTCATGAATATAATATGATAGAGTTACAGTCTGTTTCTGGATACATGCTTAATCTCAGATGCAGAAGGAGGCAGGCCTTTTTGCCTATTTTTGTTGCATTTCTTTTTTCAAATAAAATGCCATCTTAAGTGCCATGTTTGTTTGAAGGTGCAGTGAGTGTTTTTTTTTCTCATCTGGTGGTGAAAGTGCAGATTTCAAACCCACATCTGTTCTGCCTAGTGCCTCAGTGGCCCTACAGTGGCCCTTCAGAGACATGCTGTTCTATGAAGAAACCCAAATAGGTCTGATGATGAGAATATATAGAAATTCAATTTGTTCTTAAATTTTCAGTAGTTAAATTATTGTTAACTTCAGTTTACAGCTCTATGTGTTCACCAGAGGTTGCATTAACAAAATATTTTCCGTCATTGCCGTTTTTTTTTTAACAGTGACGAAAAAATCTGAATGCCATTTGTCATTGACAGTGATCTATTGTAATTCATACTCCTGACCAGTTGGTGGTGAATGTACATACCAAGCAGCAATTTTCTTGAATCGTGTCGTCTTTGTCACGCTGCATTCAGTTGCAAAAAGGTCCCGGCAGCTGATTGTGAGTAGTTTTTTCAAACCGCCAAATAGTTCTGATATTGTTAATAAAGGTGAAAAAAGAGGAAATGATGCAATGGAGGATGAAGGAGGACAAACAGAGAACACTGAGCAGTCACAGACTGCTGTTCATGCAGCAAAAATGAGGTGAAGAAGAGGGAATATCATGTTCAGTGGGAACAGGAGTTGAGATGGAAAGGAAGAAAAATGTTTTGTGACGTCTGTAGAAAAGCTAACCTTGTACTACAAGGTTGTGCACCCCCTAACAGATTTGTTAGGGGGTGCACAACAATACAGAAATATTCTTTGAATGATCACAAAAATAGTCAGAGCCATGTTGAGGCTTCACAGGTGGTCAGCAAGAGCATGGTAATGGTCAAGCATGTCAAAAAAATAATAAATCGCAGGCTGCTTGTAACGAGGCATTAAAAACACAGCTTAAGGTTGTGATATATATGGCAACTACAAACACCCGAAAGCACCCCAACCTGAACAGTGCACAAACATACACCCACCACGACACTGTCAGGGCTATAGCAATGAGCATGCATAGTCCTGTGGATGATTCCATCGGTAGCAGTAGATACGTTGGCAGAGGTGGAAAGAGTAATACAATTTTGTACTCAAGTAAAAGTACTGTTACTTCACTGAAATTTTACTTAAGTAAAAGTAAAGTTACCAGTCTAAAAATCTACTCAAGTAAAAGTAAAAAGTAGCTCATTAAAAATTTACTCAGAGTAAAAGTTACTGAGTTACTTATTTTTAAACAGATGGGGTGGGGGTAGTGTAGTTAAAAAAAGACAAGATAATATAAATCTCAAACTATTTGTTTTAACCTTAGGAACACCTTTACAATTTAAAGTGCAAAAACAAAAAATAAATAAAATAAAAAATCCTCTGCTGATGGATTTTTACATTAATGATAGACTTTCAACATTACAATGAAACAATTCCAAGTAAACGTAAATCTTCACATAAACCCATTATAATAAAATTTAAATTTACCTGTGGCCTTCCTACCAGTCTAACAGGTAGGAAATATATAGAAATGAAATAGTTGGTTAAAGTTTAAGTTATCAAATATTAACCTTATTTAAGCTACATTTTTCCGTTATCTTTGATGAACATTAAGTGGCTGATGTTTCTTTAATATCTGCCGAACACGACACAGATTTGACGCGCTGTCACATCTCATTTTCTCTACAACTCTTTTAAGCTCATTTTAGACTTAATCAACTCATTTAAGAAAATTATGGGAATTTCTAGAATTTCAAAATTCTGTGTTATTGTTCGTTCAAACGCAAAATAACTTGATTCTTGTGCGTGTCTTTCACACAAGGGCTGCATCTCAATCAGTTCCCCAGTGCAGTAGTCAGCGCACTAATCAGGGAGTCGCCACACTCATGTACACAATATTCTGAGTCACCTAGGAACCTTTTGAGACACACCCAGGACATTCACAGACAACGGCTTCTCTTTCGTCTTGTCCCGCTGGAATGGTTTTTAAAAGCATTTGCATAAATAAGAACGGGATCATAACGTAATGCTAGGCAAAAGATGATAGATGCTGCATTAATTGCGTTAAATATTTAAATTTTTGTCTTAAAATAAATGTATCGACCCTTGTGCTAACCAACATTAATAATGTCAATAACAACAGTGCAACAATTAAGTAAACTAAAGATACAAATAGTATTAACTTATCTCAAGGCTTGTGCAGGTTTGATGTAGAGTTTTTATAAGCTGCCATTTCAGTCGACTTGGGCAAACACAGTTTACACTGCATAATAAAGCTGTTGCCTTTCTTGCACTTAAAATCAAAGTGGTCGCTTAAATATGGTCAGGGGTTTGCTTCATGAGAAGTTGATAGCATATCGATTTCAGCTGGGTCTTCATTTGTTTTGTCCGTCTCCATCATTCTTGACAGTTTAGCGCGTTTGTTCTCCCGCCCATCAATCAATCAGTGGAGTAGTTTCCGGGGCGCAATTTTTTTTTCCCCTTTTGATTTTTTTAAATTTATTATTATATTTTTTTACTCAGTAACGGATATGATTTAAAATGTAACGAAGTACAATACTTCAAACAAATCATACTTAAGTAAAAGTAAAATTACAGATTTTAAAAACTACTTTAAAAAGTAGATGTACACAAAAAAGCTACTGAAGTAAAGTTACGCGAGTAAATGTAATTTGTTACTTTCCACCTCTGTACGTTGGGATAATAGTTGATGAAATCAATGGAAATCATGAAATACAATCAGGCACCCCAGAATGTCTCACAGCAAAAATATATGAAGTGTTGTCAGGCTGTGGAGCGTAAAACAACCATTGGCTACATGCTGGAGAGAGCTGTAAAGGGCATATTCTCTGAAAAATGGCCAATCCATGTTTAAGGCTAAGGTGTTCAACATCTTTGAGTAATAAAGCCACCTCTACATTTTGTTTCTTTAATAAAGAAAAAAAAACATTCTGTGTTTGACTTTACCCTAAAGACCCATCACATTCCAGGAACAAAGTTTTATCTTTATAATGAGAAAATCAAGTTTGTTGATATGAAATGTGATTAAACTAGTTATGATCCGTGTTGCTCATTATGTCCTTGACCCTGAGATAATGGTACAGAGTAAACAGAAAGAGACCTATTACAAAGAATAAGTTGTAGTCTGCTCCACTTTTCATCCTATAAACCAGCCGAGCTGTGCTGACATGAACATGTGCCATCAACTGCTGAACACACAAACATAAGAATAACCATCCTGTAAAACTTAAACACAATGGGCCACCCACTGGGCATACATTTACATTTATTCATTTAGCAGACGCTTTTATTCAAAGCGACTTACTTTAAGGTACCATTCACCAGTGTTACAGCTGGAACACTACTGGATGCAAGGGAGGTTGAGTGTCTTGCCCAAGGACACGACAGTATGAACTGTGGGGAGAACGGGTATAGAACCGCCTAGCCTCTGGTTGAAGGACGACTGCTCTACCACTGAGCCACTGCACCCCTATGTACAAAAAACACATGCAACCAAAAAAATTAATTCAGTCAGTGCTGTAATCCTCTTCTCCGCATCCGCCAATCTCTCCTCCAAAATGGAGACGGAGTCTTCGTTATTGGATGTCCCCTGCTCTTCCACAGTAATGCGTGTGACTTTCAAGTGCACACTTAATTCTGTCTAAGTCTCAGCAAACATCTTTCGAAGTGTTATTTTTTGAGTGTTTACTCCAGAAGCTGTCCTCAACAACATTTCTAGTCCCAAAATCACAAGGTTAACAACAAATATCCTGCAGGAATGCACGTAAAATATCATTAAAAGGGAGGTGAAGGCAAGAGTTTTAACGAGGACCTTCCTCCAGCCCGCCATCGTCACGTGATCTCCTACATTTATTATTAAATCAGACTGAAAGCAGAAAATATAACTTAAAGTGATTGCCATTCATATTTCACATTAAGGGAAACCAGGTAAGTGTTGGATATTAATATTCACTGGAAGTCCAAGCCTCCATCACATGTTATACAAAGCCTTTCATTTCCGTTTTAATCTCTGCACTGCTTCAATTGCTTTCTTTCATTTGGAGTTTGAGTGATTACAAAGCTCCTGTGTTTAGTTTCCGTCTCGGTTAAAATCCTACAGGACCCTCTTTTCCTCCTTTAAAAACCCCCGACTTCGACATGAATTATCATTTTCCAGCAGATTATTGGTGACTCACCCCCAACGCCTAAAACGACACCATGTGAGGGGCTTAAATCTCACAAGACACTCTTGAAGGAGCATTTTTTATTGAACAAAAGAAGTAATTATTCTTGAAGAAGTCATACAGAGTTCATGTATTTTTCATCAAAATGAAAATCTGTTTTATGCAGCAAATACTGCAGCGAGAGAATCAGAGTAAGCACAGTTCTTAAAATTGGAATTAAGATAGGGTTTTTATTGTGAGAAGAGAAAGGCATGTTGTGACAGAGCTTATATTGTATATTTGTTGATTGTAGAACAGGGGTTATTAATAATTCAGCAAAGCGTTGGCTACTGTAAAAGTAACAGCATTTCTACCAATGACAAAACCTATGTCTGAATCAGATTGAAATAAAACCCTTGCTTTATTGTGGTGCCTTCTGATGTGACGTACTTTTACGAAGAACTGTCAATGTATCATAATGTGTGTTTTTGTATGTAATGGTAATCAAATCGATTAAATCGTTTATATTTGTTATATTTGATGACGTTGATGATGTTTTATACGTGGACCCCAGGAAAAGTAGCTGGCTCTAGGAAGCTTCTAATGAGGCTCAAAATGAATAATAACAAACACTAAAAAAAAAAAAAAGATTGCAGCTGGAGTAGGAAAGTGAGAACTGAAAGCTCCTGGACCGCGGTTTACACCAAATAGCTGCTCTTTGGTCCGACACAAGGAGGTGGTCTCGGTCGGGGACAAAACTGAACCAAGGTCCGGTTTGTTTGTAGTGTGTAGTTTCAGACCATATACTGGAAGTCACATAACCTCAGTTTTCAGAACTAAGCTTATTTGGTTTCACAGGGCAAATAAGATTTATTCTGGACTTTGTAATTGTGTTTGTTTCACTTTTTGGTTTTAAGTAGACTGCTTTACAGTCAGAGGGAATTCCTAACA